>WSYH01001352.1:0-126362 GCA_036426205.1 Ascaphus truei
GACTGACTAATAGGTACACAACATGGGTTATTGTGAATCTAGTGTTGAGTATATTCCACTTGCAGTGTTTGCAACAGCTTTTTATGTTTATTCATATACCTGGAATGTGCTGCCAAATAGTCTTATCATAGTGCTACTGTGTATGTCTGATTATATAAATTAGATGCTCTCCGTGCATATAATATGTTTATAGTGAGCTGCACAGACATTAAATACTTTAATAGCATGATATTAGCTAACAGGCATATAGCACTGAAGGGGTTAAAGTTTTAATGCCGCTTTCGCGGGCTTTTAGGTATTTAAGAGGCTGTCACCACTTCTCCCCACTCCAAGACGAAGCCCTCTGCGTAAGGGTGAAACGCGTTGAGAGGGAGATGCTGGTGTAGCCCTGGTGTGTGTCAAATAAAGTTATGTTGAACTAGTCATCTGGGAGCCGTTTATTGGACATGCGCAGTTGCGCCGCACTTCTATCCATTTTCTGACCTGCATCTCGGCGGCGGCGGCACGCAGGAGGAAGCGAGAAGAGCGGTCTCACAACCCAAGGAGCAGGTGAGGTTACTCTTTCCCCCTGCACCGGTTGATTAAGTGACCCTGCTTAGCTCTCCCACGCTTACCCCAGTGTCCTCATTTACTGACCTGCCTCACACTGAAGCGCTTGACAGATTCTCTGCAACAGTCATTCTGACTGAGTCACCTGTGCTGAAACAGGGATTTCCTGAAAACCCGTCCTGTTGGTGGTCTTGAAGATTGGAGTTAGCCACCTTTGTGTATGCTGTACACTTGTGCTTATTTACTAATATATGTAAGTTGGGTATGAATGACCTCCCTCTTGCTACCCAACATCAATGTGGTCAGATTGTCCATAGGGAAAATGGTCAAGAAAGCTGCATTGATAATAGTAGTTATAAACATCTTAAAGAAAAATACTTGTCCTGCACTCTTGTTCAGAGTTGATTTTCAATGCAGTTTGCTGTGGTCCATGGCTTCTCTGTGACGTGATTCCCCAACCGACACAATGTCACAACGAAAAGGAAGAAGGAGAAATAGCCACACTCTTCATGTTCCTTAAATCATTTATTTGAATTCAAATGAGACCAATGCTGGGACAACGTATCAGGGCACAAAATTAACCCTTCCAGCTGAGAAACTATGGTACTATGTAGGGTTAAAGTTTTAATGCCGCTTTCGCGGGCTTTTAGGTATTTAAGAGGCTGTCACCACTTCTCCCCACTCCAAGACGAAGCCCTCTGCGTAAGGGTGAAACGCGTTGAGGGGGAGATGCTGGTGTAGCCCTGGTGTGTGTCAAATAAAGTTATGTTGAACTAGTCATCTGGGAGCCGTTCATTGGACATGCGCAGTTGCGCCGCACTTCTATCCATTTTCTGACCTGCATCTCGGCGGCGGCGGCACGCAGGAGGAAGCGAGAAGAGCGGTCTCACAACCCAAGGAGCAGGTGAGGTTACTCTTTCCCCCTGCACCGGTTGATTAAGTGACCCTGCTTAGCTCTCCCACGCTTACCCCAGTGTCCTCATTTACTGACCTGCCTCACACTGAAGCGCTTGACAGAATCTCTGCAACGGACATTCTTCCTGTCAGCAGCTCGTGGACTCAGGCTGTTACAATTCCCTGGCACCGTTCCAACACCTTCCCTGTTACTTGCTCGGCAATTGGGATTAACCCCGTGCTTGACACGTGAGGTTTGAAACACACACACACGTTACAGGGCTACACTAACATGGATACTGCATCTGAACCAGATCCAGACTTTTTATTTAGTTGTTGCAACACTGCCAACCGGCTGCACAGAGCAGAGGCTATTTTCAGCAACACAAAAGAATTGTTCTGTGAGGACACTGCAGACCTCAAGGCACACTTCAACAAGTTGGAGAAATGTTTACTTTCACGGCAACGCACATGGTGGGAAATCACCACCATGGAGAATTACAGTCGCGTTAAGCGCATCCCCAGGGGGTTAAGACATACCAAAACACCCTCCTTTGGCTTTGTGAATGGGGAATTTGAGCAACAATGGTGCCACATTCTTAATGATTGCTCATTTAAGTTAATGGACTTAATCATCAGATTTAAATCTGAAGAATACAAAATGGTGTCCAAACAAATAGCAGAATTGCAACACCAATTAAAAGCCTTTTCGCACATGGAGAACTTCAAAGAGCTTGATTTAAAAACAGCCAGCAAGCTCAATAAACAAGAAAAAACCATCATGTTAAGTAAACAAGCAAAATTTGAGCGCGATAAGGCAGATTATGAGGTGAATCAAGTGTATATGTGGCAAAAATTACCAACTAGAAGCAAAGGAAAACCCAAAGCGAAGAAATCCCATAAGGAGGGTGGGGGTAACAGATCCATCCTGAAAGGTAACAGGGACAATGATTTAACTTCACATGCTGTGTCTTTTTCACTTTCTGAGAGTGATTTCTACCCATCTTCTGGAGATGAGAAGGCAGGCACCAGTGAGATGACGTATCCAGATCGACCGGCCGGTAAGAAGTCTTCTTCAAAAAACGAGGAAAGACAAGAAGAGGCAGGAGGAAGAACTTACAATGGAATGCCCTCAAAGAGACTGAAAACTTAAGTATTGAGAACAGCAATGTTATTAACATTTCCAAATATGAATTGACGCATTCAGAACTGTCCGTTTTACACCTAGGACTATCTTTTGCGCCGAGCACGTCATTTAACCTGTTTACCACAATGGTGGATCTTTTCAAATTCACAAGGAAACTAACCCTGAAACGTTTTTTCTCCACCAAAAGTAATGTGCATAATACTCTGTTACCCATTTATGATGCCAATACAGTTGCCCCCTTTCCGCTAGGTTTTCAGGATCAATGTAATCAACAGGACCTTAGTGATCTCTTCATGGAGAACAACACCATAGATGATCCTGTTGATTTCCTGGGGAGTACAAATTCTGGCCTCAAGAAGAAGTCGGTGTTCTACCCCTCACATATGAGGGGTCAGTACATTGACATCTTCCAGAAGGGCATTGAGAGAGATCTCTCACTCCTAGCCAAAGGTATAGGACCTAGGGGTTTGCAGCGAGACAATCTCACTATAGATCAAAGGGCAGCTTTAAAATCTCTGAGTAACAATGATCTTATCCTTATTAGGAAAGCAGATAAGGGTGGCGCTACAGTGGTGCTCGATCGAGATTACTACGTATCGGAGGCCAAACGGCAGCTGGGGGATCCAGAAGCGTACCATATCCTCGACAGGGACCCTACTCCTATATTCACAAGAGAGTTCCAGGACCTCTTGGATGAAGGTGAGATTCTTCATGTTCTCTCGCCTAGTGAGCGGGACTTCCTCACCACTCCAAATCCTATCACTCCTATTTTCCATCACTTGCCCAAGATACACAAAACACTCACTGCACCCCCAGGCAGACCCATTATTTCATCTATTGGTTCCCTGGGTGAACACTTATCACAATACATAGACCACTTTTTACAGCCACTAGTCGTTTCTTTACCTTCACACGTTATTGACACCAAGCACGTTTTATCCCTTTTAGCACCTATCACTTGGCACCCCAGCTACATCTGGGTCACCCTGGATGTGGCTTCCTTATATAATATTATCAATCACGAGCACGGCCTCATAGCCACAGAACACTTTTTACAACATCATTCCACTCTTTCGCCAGCACACATAGTTTTTATTCTTGATAGTATTAGATTTTCACTTACGCACAATTATTTTTTCTTTGACCAGTAGTACTATCTCCAAACACGTGGGACAGCTATGGGGACATCCTTTGCCCCCTCCTACGCCAACTTGTTCATGGGTTGGTGGGAGATGTCCCACGTGTTTGGAGATTCCAATCCCTTCAGGCGTCATGTGGTGTTTTACAAACGCTACATTGACGACCTGATTTTGATCTGTAGTGGTGGGGAGGAAGACCTTTTGAGGTTCTTTGAATACCTGGCAGACAATACTCTCAACTTGAAATTTACTCACACATATAATAAAAACCACATTTACTTTCTAGATTTAAATTTATATGTGGATATGGAGTATAATATTCAATCAGACATCTATAGAAAGGAGAATGCCAGGAATTCATTACTTCATTATAACAGTTGTCACGCACGCCCTCTGGTTAAGGGCATTCCAAAGGGGCAGTTCCTGCGATTACGCCGTAACTGCTCCACATTGGAGGCCTTTATCCACAGGGCGAAAGAGATGAGGAGGAGGTTCCTGTCGAGGGGATACGATGGTGCAGACCTTGATCAGGCATATCAGCATGCACTGAATATGGATAGGAATACCCTCACCAACATGGCAGCCAACAGTACCCAGATAGATACACAGGCCGAGAACACAGAAGCGCCATTCTTTATCACAAACTATAGCGAACAAGCAAACTCAATTAAAACCATCATACACAAACATTGGGCCACACTTTCACTAGACCCTTTACTAAATAAAATGGCATGTGTGGGACCCAAAATAGTGTTCCGTAGAGCAGCTACGCTAGGGAATCTCCTGTCACCCAGTTTGCTGAAAACTACTAATACTAACCAGAATAAACTGTCTTTCTTTCCAAAATTGATTGGATCATTTAAATGTGGGCACTGTAAGATTTGTCCCAAAATGAGGAAAGTTAAACATTTCACTGATAAACTTGAAACACGGAAATATCAGATAAAAACTTTTATGTCATGTCAGACCAATTATGCCATATACCTGTTACAATGCGGATGTAAAAAACAGTATGTGGGGCTTACCAGCAGAGCCTTAAAAATTCGCATTCTAGAACACTTAAGGCTCATTAAGAATTCAGACATGACACATCCGGTCCCAATCCACTTTAACAACTGTCCATTGGGTTCTGTGGACAATTTCAGTTGTTGCGCTATAGAACATGTAGTCCTCCCCCCTCGGGGAGGGGATAGAATCAAGCTCCTACACCAAAGGGAGGCGCACTGGATCCACACATTAAACACATTACAACCCAGTGGACTTAATGTGGATTGGGATCTACGATGTTTTCTTTAAGAGATATATAAGAGTGTTATACGTGGAATGCAGATATGTACATATTATGGTCTTCTTAAGAACAGAACGTCTACTGTGTATTTCTGATTTATTCTCTGCACTGTCCCTCCCTTAGCCTTTCCCCCCCCCCCCCCCCCCCCCCCCCCCCCCCCCCCCCCCCCCCCCCCCTTTTTCTCTCCCTTTCCCACCTACCTTCCCTTGATTCACTGGTCTATAAGTCACAAATATGTTTAAATAAAGCATTAGGAAGCCCCTATATGTATGACTGACTAATAGGTACACAACATGGGTTATTGTGAATCTAGTGTTGAGTATATTCCACTTGCAGTGTTTGCAACAGCTTTTTATGTTTATTCATATACCTGGAATGTGCTGCCAAATAGTCTTATCATATTGCTACTGTGTATGTCTGAATATATAAATTAGATGCTCTCCGTGCATATAATATGTTTATAGTGAGCTGCACAGACATTAAATACTTTAATAGCATGATATTAGCTAACAGGCATATAGCACTGAAGGGGTTAAAGTTTTAATGCCGCTTTCGCGGGCTTTTAGGTATTTAAGAGGCTGTCACCACTTCTCCCCACTCCAAGACGAAGCCCTCTGCGTAAGGGTGAAACGCGTTGAGGGGGAGATGCTGGTGTAGCCCTGGTGTGTGTCAAATAAAGTTATGTTGAACTAGTCACAGGGCTCTGGGAGCCGTTCATTGGACATGCGCAGTTGCGCCGCACTTCTATCCATTTTCTGACCAACAAGTGAGGGAGGAGGGGGAAAAAAGGAAAAAAGAAGAAGTGGGAAGCTGGGGGGTGTGGGGGGGAGAGGGGGGAGAAAGGGGGAAGGGTATGACAGAACAACCATGATACTAAAATCATCCCTTGACTATTTGAGAAACGGTGTAAGTTCTATATAGTAATATAATCTGCTCTGTAGAGTGAAGATCCAATATTGTTCCCTTTTTGCAATATGAAGATCACGATTACCCGCTCAAACTGTATCCATAATCCTTTCTATGCCCATATATTGTACTCCCTCTGTACTGCAACCATGGTGGTCTCTGAAATGAGTCAGATGGTGAGTAAGGGGTTTTGAAAGTTTTTCCAATTTGGGGATATTCAGGATATTCCTCAGATTCTCCATTATTCTGAGTTTAAGATTTCATTTCGTTGTGCCTACATAGAGGCAGTCCTCGGTTATCCGACACAATGCGTTACTCAAAATGGCGTTGGATAGCGAAACGTTGTAAAGCGAAAGACATTTTCCTATAGGAACACTGTTTAAATGAAAGGTTCCGTTCCTGAAGGCATTTTAACACTAAAATACACCAAATATTTTACGCAGGCAATAAGATATGCAGCACACACATAAATTATATAGTGTATATACTGTATTATATATATATATATAAATTATAGCATAATAAATAACATATTATATAGTATAATATAATATTACATAGTATAATATTATATACGCTCTTACGACGCTTTGCAACGTTGTTTATGTGATATATATACACACATACACAACGTTGCAAAGCGTCGTAAGAGCGTTGGATAAGCCGTTTTGGCGTTGTAAAAATGAACATAGGTATGCATTGCATAGCGTTGGATAAGCCATTCGTTGTAAAACGAAGCATTGTAAAATGAGGACTGCCTGTACTGTAGTCCACAGCCACATTGTAGGATGTAGACTACGTACGTAGACAATCAATGTAATTGGTAATTGGATATTCAATCCTGTAACAAATAATTTTATGCTTTTGTTTTAAGCATTTTGGGACATATCTTATACTTAGAGCATCTGTAATTCACCATTATGTCCAATGTGTCCCTAAGGTCCTTTTTGGAATATAATGTGTACTCTTAAGAAGACTCGGTGCTAGGATAGTTTTTAATGTCTAAGATACCCTGAACACTATAAGGGGGTTCCTTAGAAATAAATTTGGTTTATACAGGATCCATATGTAGGATATGCCAATGTTTGGATAATATCCCTCTGATGGATGTATGTGAATGATTACATTTAGTAATAAAATATGGTGCATCTTTCCTAAATTCTATTTGATCTATAGGCACTTACTAGAGGATCCAATATTAACAATGGGCATATTTGTGTTCCTATATCTCATTGTTTTGTTTTTCTTTTTAAACAATGTTTCCCTTTTAATTTTGGAGGCTTTCTTTAGGGCACTAGTGTGACGATAGCCTCAACAGGTGCATTAATATTACACAAAAATAACTGGGTTTGAACTGAAGCGAGTCTTAGATATAATAAAGTGAGTTTATTCCTTAGGATAGGTGAACACATGAATAATACAGTAACAGACAAGAAGTACGCTTACTTAGGGGTTGGGGAATGAGAAGTTTGATGTAGCATTTCTCTTCAGCAATCAGGTAAACATCAGATGATATCAGATAACCATACCAGCAAAGGAAGACTAACAGCTTAACTCAATGAAGACTAACACAGGACATATGGGGAACAGCAGTTTATAAACCTTTTGTCCCTCTATCCTTAACCTTAAGCACCTGTGATTGGTTTCCCATTATCTCCAGCCAATTTTTGATGGGGGAGCATATTTTGGGACAGGCCCCCCTGCTAGCTGGCACATGCGCAGTAGAACTCTGGGGTCTCATTTCTGTAACCCCCCCATAGGCAAATGGAATGCCAGCCAGTCTACCCATCTGGATCTCTAGCAAGATAACCTTTGTTGAAAGGTGATAACTGGGACACATGGAGACTGCTCTGGTTTGAGCCTCCTCCGCCCTTAAATCATCAGGGAGGGTGACAAGACCCTTTGAACAACACTTAAATCCTAGACATTATGGCGCCTCTTGGGCCATCTGCTATCCTGGTGGACAAAGGAATTTCTTCTGAGTCTTTGTCCATACCTTGGAACACAGTATCAAACATAAAACATAAACATATTAAAATATCCGGTTCTATTGGGTCTAGCAGAACCAAACTTCCCAGTTCTCATGGCCGTAACTGGGACACCATGTGATCCAAAAAGCGACTTGCTACGACCTATGGAACCGGAGTTACACAAATGCACATTAAATCATTTTTCATTTTAATACAAAAATCTCCGCTAAAAAGAAATCTCAGCTTTTCACTAAATCCCCATTGAAAACAACGGGCTTCTCCGCCATAGACTTTCAATGGTAAATTTCCGCCATTGAGGTCAATGGGGTTTCTCCGCCATTGAAGTCTATGAGAAACGTCCTGAACCTTCAAGGGGGTCCACACTCCGTCGGGTTGGTCCTGGAGGGTCAAGGATGGTTCTGCAGTGATGCCGGAGCAGTGACTGCAGACACCCCAAACCTTGATCCGCTGGGCCCTCCGAAACCGGAGATATGGAGTACCAAAATACAGCATTTCACACTTAGTCATTTTTCTGAGCCGTTTCTGCCGCCGCCGGCAAAGTCTATGGCGCGACCCGTTCTTCTCGGTTCGACCCTTATCGGGGGTCCAGGATTTGGGGACCCGGTTGTGGTCGAGTGGGGGACGCCTAGGGACTAGGGGCAAAAAGAATTTTATTCCTAGGGGCCCTAGAACTGTTTATTCCCACGCCACTTGACGTTGACCTTGACTTTTAAGTGATCAAAGCTCTCCTATTGAAAATGTATCCGCTTTGCGGTTTGCGGTCTGGATGGCAGCCAACTTGTTCTTCGAAAGTTACCTCGAGGAACCTCCATTGAAGTCGATGGGCCCATTGACTTTCAATGGGAAACCGCCGCTCTCCCTCTCGGATGCCACCTGCTGGTCTTTACAGGAAACAGGACTAAAACAACAAGATTCTCCATTAGA
Source organism: Ascaphus truei (assembly GCA_036426205.1). Classification (NCBI taxonomy): domain Eukaryota; kingdom Metazoa; phylum Chordata; class Amphibia; order Anura; family Ascaphidae; genus Ascaphus; species Ascaphus truei. The sequence continues at coordinate 8,839 of WSYH01001352.1, forward strand.
ATGCATGGATCCCTAATGGTGGCCAATGGGGACCTGCAAAATGGTGCCTGAAAAGGCGGGAAACTTCACAAAGAGCTATAATCATTAAAGGACTATTAACCCTTGTGCTCCCGGATGGATTCTAGTGTGTGTGTGATGCAGACACTGAGTAAACCAGACATTACAATGGAACAGGGGAACAGGGAAATACACATGTACATGTCATTACAGGGGTTAAATCACTGTTCTGGGTCTTAGCCCAGTTAACCCTTTGACTCCCGGGTGAGGTCAGGGGATGGCCAAATGGGGTGTAACCCCTTTAATACCGGGCCACCCCCTTTCTCCCTCTACAACTAGCTACTAGATGTTCATTGTATCCCTTCTGTTTAAATCTCTCATTAAGAACGTGAGATTGTTCATGAAATGTACCATCATCCGCACAGTAACGCCAAATTCATAAGAATTGGCTAAAGGGGATGTTAGTAAAACATTTCTGCTCATGTCCGCTGGTGGAATGTAAGTATGAGTTGACATTCGTGCTCTTAAAGAATGTCTTAGTACAGATACTGTCATTATGGATGTATATTGCCAGATCCAAGAAATTGATGTGGACCTCGTTAATTTCGCTAGTGAACTTCAAATTAAATTAATTGGTGTTAATGCGATAAACCAAGGCTTGAAAAGAGGCATCATCCCCGTTCAAGACAAGGAGGATGTCATCGATGTATCTCATCCACATTAATAACTGTGGAGGAAAAACATCGCACCCCCTATACATGTGTGGACTCCCACCATCCCATATAAAGATTGGCAAAGGATGGTGCAAATCGTGTTCCCATAGCTGGCCCACAAAGTTGTAAATAAAACTTGTGATTAAATTAAAAAGTAGTTGTGTTTCAAAATAAATTAAATGGACTGGTGAATAAACTGACGTTCTGCAACTGGAAGAGTGCCATGCAGAGCTAGATAATGATCAACAGCTTGTAGACCCCATTATGTGGAATACTGGTGTAAAGTGCTTGAACATCTAATGTAGCCTCTTAAAGCATGATCTTTAATTCCACCAAATATTGAGCGTATTGCATTCAGACATAATTTGCAGTAAGATATAGAATCTGATAGCAATCTATCCGCCTCTCTACAGAAGTCAATCGTTTCCTGAAGTACTGTATCCCTTATCGGCCTCACGAATGATGGCATCATTATTCTTTTATAGGGTTGTTAAGGCCTCTATCTCTTGACTAGTTAGATTATTGCTATTCTGGAATTTGGGATCATTCAAATTACAAAGATCCATAAAGTCCTTTCAACTAGTTTGTTAAACATTTCAATATAGTGCCCTCATGAATAATAAGGGTAAACAACCGATTTGGGTTTATAATGGGAGTGTAAGATGGGCATGACCTCCTGGGAGTCAGTAAGTCTCTCATCTGCCAGGTTCATCAGGTCAACTATGGCTGCTTGTTCACTCATAAGAAGGATATCTACATTAGAGCTGACATAATTATCTGCCACTACAGGTCTATTAGGACCTATAGTGTAATGTCTGCTAAGTGTAAGTTTCCTGATGAACCTCTGTAGGTCTACATATAATTCAAAGTTATTTACCTTGCTAGTGGGGCGAAAGATAAGCCCTTCCCCAACAACTCAAGGATGTATCAATGCTTACAGAGGGTAATTTAAAATGCAATTTGAGATTAATGTTATATCATCTGGGATGGTTTTTTTGATCCACGCGAAGTCTCAGCTGTACTCAGCACGCGGGAACACAAGCCTCTGCCAGCAGATGCCACCGAGCAGGGACACAAGGAGACTGACTCTTACTGGATTTCATTGGATCAGAGATTTTTTTATTATGTAAGTTGATATTTACATTTATTTGTTTTGCTTAATACAATTCTTTCACCCTTGGTGCGCTTTTGTGCTTTTTTCTTTCTATGATTTGTCCATCTACGGATTTATCCTTTGGTGGACATTTGTGAAGGAGGGGAATACCTCCACGAACAAGAGCTTCAAGAGGGGAGAGCTGACCATTTTCAAGGTCCATAAGGAAGCAAGAGCGCGGATTAAAATCTCCATATATAATACATATGTTAAGAAAATAAGTAACTATCACAGAAATGTAATAGTTTGGCATTGCTTAAGTCATTCTGTATTTTTGTAATTTTTGTGCATGAAATCTTGACACAGTAATTGAAGGCATGCTGATGCTACAGTAGGCAGCAATGCTTACTTGTCTGTCTGTCAGCTAAAGTCACTTTGTTAGTATACTATGTGTAATCTAATAACATTTATTTGTTTTCAAAAGCTTATAATCATTATTCTTTTCCTTGCAAACAACTATGCTTAGCTGTTTTGTCTCATTATTGATTTGATTTGTTTTCTCTGTGACAGTAATCTGTGAAGCAAGCACCCTAGAGTACTTGATTCTGATAGAGGGCACATGGGTATGAGCTAACCTTATGAGGAATTGTAACACATGTCAAAATTGTGATCCTGTTAATCAATATCTGTCTCTCTATAGGGCTTAATTAATTCCTCTGGAAACTATTACTAGATTCAAACAATCCAACGCCCAACTTCTTTAAAAATGACAATGTAGTGACGGAATAGAGGACTATAAGGCAAATAGTTCCAGTTTATAATTTTAAAAGTTTTTTTTTTAATTGAAAACAACACAAAAGATTTGTGCATCTTAGTTGTTATATTCCCATTATTCCTTTCTGTTTTTATAACTGCACAAATATGTACTGTACTGTAGGTATACATCAATATTTCTAATCTCGGAAAAGGTACGGGATGGGACGTAGAAAATTGTGTTACATATTGCGATAAATATCGCATTGTCATTATAAAAAATACTTAATCAGGCTGCAAAATATTGCAAGATTATCTTATGTACCAATATAGATAAACCCTTGCTTTAATCACACATGCTGGCAGTGCTGATGGGAGGGACAGAGTAGACACTAAGTCATAATGAATTGCTGGTGTTCGTGATTTCTGAGAGCATTTTGTGCGGTTGTATGTGTGTGTCGGTGCTTCAGTTATTGTGCTTAGTTGCTTTTATGTATGTTTTGATATGTTTTGATATTTTGTAATTTATCTGTGTCTTTTTTTTGCATGATAGTGGGGAGTGGTAAGCCTTATTGATTATTCTGAGTCTGACTGATTGTTGTGGGAGAGGAGTGGAGGTAATGTGAGGAGTAGAAGGAGTGGAAAGCAGAGGAGTGGGCAGAGGTATGAGAAATGAAGAGGAGAGGATTGCAGAGAGTGTAAGGAATGGAGAAGGTTAGAAGAGCTGGTCCAGAACTCAGGCCAGGAACTCGGCTGGGTAGGAGGACGAAAGAGGAACAGGGCAGAGGGGCATGGGAGGAGGAATAAGGGAGATTGGGAGCAGGAACAAACCCCACCGAATGCTCCTGTGCAGTTTCTCCACACTCAACATGCTAGCAGCATAGAGGCAGTGGATGAGGAATGTAAAGTTTGCTGAAGAGGAAACATTGTGCTCATTGAGAACATTGTTTCCTGCTAAGATGCCATTCTTGGCAAGATGACATCCAAAACATCAAAGTCCAATTAAAAACAAGAATGGAAAGATATTGTACTGTAGATGCTGTCAGCAGTGTTTTGATCATCCCACAGTAAGTCCAGCATTATAAGAAAAGATATGAGGACATTAAGCAAAAATATAAAGCCAAAACAGCAAAAAAGGGGAGGGGGAGGAACACCTATGACAGTGTTATATACTGCTTATAAACAATCTTTGAAGCCACTGATGCACTCGGACGTCATGGTGGGCATAGCAGGAGTCAGAAACACAGACAGAACAAAGACAGAGTGTGTCAAAAATTTTCAAATACTATTATGTGAGATTTTATTACATTATGTGTGTGACATTAGATTACAATAGTGTTCAAAATAAGCGATCATTAATTTTGGATAATAATACCGCTTAATAACCGTATATAGAATGTCTCTGGACATGTACTGTAATGACAAAGTTAAGACCATCTTAATATAAATAAAATTACATATACTTTTTGTACATATTCTTTTAATAAACTAACTAGATATGTACATTTATGTATTTACAGGTCAGTATATGTCAGTATAGGAAAGTATAAAACAAGAAGCAAAGAAGTCCAGAGCAATATCCAATGTGACAAAAATACAACTTTACCTGGACAGTGTGGTTTAAAGCTCGCCCCTCCCCACTGTCCAGGTAAGGAGGTTTTCTTTTCATGCAGCTGGTTGCGACAGGTTCAATGCCAGGACCATCCTTCCTCTAATTATAGAGCATAATAAGGATTTTAATCAGTTAGTGTTAGGACCTGCGATATTATGGTCATGCCTTGAAAGTCGCTCGCAGGCGTATAAGCTTTGGCCAAAGGGTTAACTAAATGACCTTTTTTCTAGAGATATATAGGTATTTCAGTGTGTATTTTTGTCACATTGGATATTACTCTGGACTTTTTGTTTCTTGTTTTATACAATTAGCCATGCCCAGAAGCATTTAGATACATATACAGCTTAACCCCATTATAGCATGGTCCTCGGGGCCACCCGCGACCACCACGTTATAAATTGAGTCGTGGAAAAAAAATGGCCGCCAAAATTTTTATTTTTATTTAAAAAAAAATTTTTTTTGTGGTGGTACTGTGTTCGCCGGAGGGGGAAAGCTAAGAACTCTCCCAGCATTCCCAGACCCGATGGGGCAGCGGCAACAGCACACAGCAATTACCCGGCATCTGGCAGCTCTTCTCCCTGTCTCTGCTTCCTGCTTCTGCTTCCGTCTTGCGAGAGCAAGCTCCCTTAAAGAGACAGTGTGTCTCTGTGTGTGTGTGTGTATTTGACTGTGTGTGTCAGTGTGCAGTGTGCAGTGTGCAGTGTGCAGTGTGCAGTGTGCTGTGAGTGTGTGCAGTGTGCAGTGTGCTGTGAGTGTGTGCAGTGTGCTGTGAGTGTGTCCAGTGTGCTGTGAATGTATGCAGTGTGCTGTGAGTGTGTGCAGTGTGCTGTGTGTGTATGCAGTGTGCTGTGAATGTATGCAGTGTGCAGTGAGTGTGTGCAGTGTGTGCAAAAAAAAACTTAAAAAAAATTAAATTTTAATTCGGGGTCCACGCTCAAACTGCGTTATTAGCGGATCCGCGTTATAGCGGACCGCGCTATAATGGGGTTGAGCTGTATATATATTTTGTTGTAATTTTTTGGGGTTTCTAAGAGCTTGTTTGGTATCTGTGTGTTAGTATAGGAAAGTATCACACATATCAGTATGTAGTGAACCTTTACATAATACATTGTATGTTATTGTTCAGGCGCTACACTTTGACAAACCGCTCAACCTAATAATATATTTGTACATCAATTAGGACAACAACGGTGCAAAGAGAAAATCAATAACGAAATACAGAGACAAGAATTGTGAACATCAACGATAACACAAGGCCCCTGTAACATGCACTCATTGTAAAGGAAATGTACTAGATGGATAGGGGATGTCAATATCCCTAGGGATCAAAATATTGTATGTCACCCACACAGTAGAAATTGAGGTAAGCGTATCGAGGTACTGCATACAGCCAATAAAAGAAAACAATAATATGTTAATAATAGTATAAACAGTAATGATAGTGATACTGCACCGACACACTTTATTCGAGCAAATACCCAGTATGTACCTGGCAGATACCTGGAATACGCAGCTCCTCACCTCTGACAAGCCCCGTTGCGTTTACCTTCCCAGCCTGGGTTCATGCCTGGCTGACGGGCGGCTGATCTGTTAAATGATAATGATTAGGATTTAATGGCTGGCAAGCTTCGCGGTGTCTGACCAGATGGCATAAATTCATGAATGTATGCCTGAGAATATATAATATAGAATATATATATAATAGATATATATATAGATATATATATATATATATATATATATATATACTGTTTGAGATGCAGCCAGCGGGAATAAAATGTTCAATCCCTGCCTGGAAAATAACGCAATGCACTTCGGCAAAAGAAAAGCAAAATAAGTCACAAACCTCAATCCACCCGGGTAGATCCGAATTCGTGGGACTAGCCGAGCTCGAATAAAGTGTGTCGCCAGTGTATATATATAGATATATATATAGATAATATATATCTATATAAATAGATATATAATATATATAAATACTATATAGTATATGATAAGATTAATTATATAGCGGTATAAAATCGCTACAGTATCTCTCTGCTGACCGTTAGGCCTGGTAAGTTGGGGATGCCAGCAGTAATTTGGAGGTTTGCCCTCACACCCTGGTGGGTGCCCTGTGTATGGATGGGAGTGGTCACATGCTTGACTCCATGTTAGTGATGTCAAGAGGTGTGTAGTTTCCAAGTGACATAAGGCACAGCACTGATCCAAAGTTAGGAGCTGTTGCTGAGGAGTTGTTGCTGAGGAGTTCTTGTTGCTTGCGCTTGTCAGTAAGAGGACATGGAGGTCTGCAACACGTTTGCAGTAGTCTGATGCAGAGCTGTGAGTCTGGTTGCACAAAGCAGACAGAGACACAGCTGCCTGAGAGAACTGTGACCAGGGACCTGGCACAGGGCCGAGATCCCTGCGGGGATAGGGAAACCCACCTATTAAGGAAGGCGTACCTTTCAGAGGGAAGCGCTGGACGTGGAGGGCTAGATACAAACCCCATGTGGGAGGGCAGCTTGCCCACCGTACAATAAAGATGCTCTTATTCAAAACACCCTCCGTGTACATGTGTGAGGAATGGACAGAGGGGAGCACCACAGAGGAGTTCTGTCAGGAACATCCCCAAGTGACCGAAGGGACCCTGATGAGGTGGAGGCGCTTGCACTGTAACTAGGTGAGACTCAAGCCACTACCTCAGCTGCCTGTCTGGACGGGTTCTCCCCACACACCATCATGCGGGAGACTCAGGAGTCCTGTTGCCAACAGGTGCACCTCCAGACACTATCACACTGTAATGGGGACCGGTTAGACCACAGGGGCCAATGTGAGATTGGGTGGGTCAGGCCGGTTCACAAAAACCGTTACATTTGGAGGCGCTGCTGAGAGCAGATCTGTCAACAGGACAGGCTCTAGCTAGGCACACTGGGAAACAGGGAGAGTATCTGCTGCCACTCTGTGCTGCGTTGGGACGGACCTAGGGGTGGTCAGAGGCTGACAGGGTATTGTCAGTTCGCAGGGACGACCTAGGGGCCTGAAAGGAGTGAGGGGTTTGGAGCAGGGCTATAGCTGACCGAGTCACTTTGAGGTAGTGCTAGTTGGTAGGACGCCAGAAGGGATAGCCTGTTAACGTGGTCAGGAATCCTGGAGAGGGTCTGCGCTAGGCTGACCAAGAGAGGTAGACGCCCCAAGTACTACATGGCAGAGCCAGAGTACCTAGCCCATTCCAGACACTTACCATAGGGAGCACAGACTGGGAGGAAGGAGACACAGCAGACACTGAGAGAGTGAGCCTAGCCTGAGGTAGTGCAACATGAGTCCAGCCTAGATCAGGTACATATGTGGTGGTGCATCTGAGCAAATCTTTATTGTACTGGTGTGGTGGCTGCCCCGCAGAGCGGAGCCCCATGTACGATAATTGGTACAAGAGCGTGACAACCCAAGGAATGGAGGATCGGCGTGGTGTGGAGAGTCCAAAATGGCGATCGGAGGCTGATGGGGAAGGCACCCGTGGCGTGCGCCCCACTGAAGAGCAAACTGTCGCTGAGCTGTCTTTTACAAGCCTGCTGTGGAGTGGAGCGAAAGCTGTAGCCGCACCGTTTTGGCCCTGCCTAGGACCGCGGGGTTCTACCCTGAATGATAGTAGCGAGGACATTGAGATTGTATCTGGAGAACAGGACTTACAAAATGGTGGCTCCCGCCTCCCTGGGAGACCGCGTGGGCCAGTTGCAGAAAATTCTGCAAATTCGGGACTTGCAGAGAGTTGGCCAGGAGTGGCGCCAACTGGGAAACCCCGCCCTGATGGGGGGTATGGAGCGAAATCGGAGGCCACGCCCCCCAGGACTGTGAAAAGTTTAGCCCCTGTGCCGGGGCATCCAATTAACTTGTGGGACCTCCCCCTAATCTCAACCAGGGGGAGTGGTTTCCAATTATGCCCCGTGGGCATGAATCCAGCGGAGCAAGGAGCTGGTGAGCCGGCGGTACTGTTACCAAAAGTAGTTCCTGCCGCTGATACTGCATGCAAGAAGGAAGGGTATTTTGCACGTAAGGCAGCTGAAAGAAAACGGCTGGAATTGGCGGCAAAAGAAGGACCCCACCCTGTTGGGGATAAGGGCGCGATAGCTGAGGCCGCGCCCTCTAGGACTGAAAGAGGTGCGGCCTCAATTAAAGGACATCCTATCCCGTTGTGGGACCCTCCACAAATATTCACCAGGGGGAGTGGTCTCTATCTCTGCCAGCCAAGACCCGAGTTGTCTGAGGGAGGAGCTGGGTGTGAGCTTCCTGTCCCACAGTTGCGAGCTGGTGAACAGGAGAGACCATTGTGCAAAGTGTCTCCCGTAACCAGCACAACAAAGAGCGAGATGGACATTGGGGTATATCCCTATTTATTGCCAGGAGGCTCCCTGGTAGTCAAGGCGGGGGTAGACACAGCCATGCTGACGGCTGAAGCCCCGCGTGCGGCCTGCACCGAACCAGTTGATCCCGGAGAATGGGGATCGCTCCTAATGATCAGAACGGAGCCTGAAGAGAGAGGGGTCTACAACCGCGGTGAGAACCCAGAACCTCACCGTCGGTCCCCTGCGGCAGTGCCACTCCCCGAGTCGGAGTTCGGCTCCTCGAAAGAGGAACAAGCGATCCTAACGACGGTGGTGATGCGCCTACCGGCGGACCACTACAGCGGTGCTGGAAAAGAACCGGCACTTACCTGTGTCGCGGCGGAGCAGAGTCTCGTGTCGCCGGTGCAGAACCAACCCGAGAGGCGGAGTCCCACGGCCGTGGTGACTTGCAGCGCGGAAGGAGGAGAAGATTCCATCCCGAGCCGACGGAGCGGTGAGATACATCCTTACCCTCCCCAGGCGCCGGTGGTGGCAACGGCGGAGGAAGGCCTAGCCCAGGCCCGAGCAGAGCGGAGAGCAGAACCATCACTTCCGGCGGCGGATGTCGTTGTGGAGGAAGAGATCCCGCTTGGGGATCCATCGCAAGATGGCGGAGTATCCGGTGATGACGTCACTTCCGGCGGAGGTAGCGGAACGACCAGAGAGAGAACCACAACGCCTCGGCGATCGGGCAGTGCTTCCCGATCACCTGTGTCAACACAGAGCTGGCAGGCTGCGAGGAGAGCTGAGACGGGTGAGGCCCAACCAGCGGCACGTCCGCACAATGATACGGGACTATCTGAAGGCAGAGAGCGGGTCGGAACCCCGCGGATGCCCATTACCTGTCCCTACGCCCAAACCCATGCCCTAGATAAAGCCCCTGTCCCAGTCACCTTTTCCCGTGGGTCCACATCCAGTTTGGGAATGTCGGGAGGGTCCCAGGGAACCGGTGAGGAACGGACTGGGGAGAGACTGAACAGTTACACTTCAGAGGGGGGTTCCAGGGGTGGAGGGCAACTGGGTATGGCATCGATGGCCCGGTGGGTGCCTAATGTAACCGATTCGGCAGAGGCAAAGGTACCGGGATCATACCTATGGTCCAAGCCTCGCTCGGAAAGAACCGCGGGGATATCCTCTTGGGGGAATACAGAGGAGGGGGACTCACTAGAGTGGGGGTCTGAGGAACGTAAGGAGACCCGATGGTGGGCGGTGGGGGAATTTACACCGGCCCAGAAGAAGAGGGAGATGCAGGAACGATGGTTTCAGATATGTCAGCATAATATAGAGCCTATGGGGCCTGGGATATTATCTGACCCAGTGGACACAGACGAGCCCCTGTCATGGGTGTTGCCAGGGAGGGCAGGGAACGCAGAGCTGACTAGGAGCAGCCGGGCCGAGAGGGCTATTATAGCTAAGTACAAAGCGCCCCACAGGTTGGAGTACCTGTATGTCCCTGAACCCCTCATGGAAGGAGAAATTGAGTTTAAAATGGGTTCCACTGGTGAGGATAGGGGATATGGCACTGATGAGGAGGAAGGATCAGGGGAAGAAGATTTGGATCCTGGCGGGTTAGATGAGAAGTGTCACCCAGAGGGTTACAGCATTGCTGCTTTAAGCCCAGTGGACCATGCTGTGCACAAGCCACCGTAAGAGGGTATGGTAGTACCAGTAATGGATACTCCATAAGGGAGTAACCCTGGTTGTTATACATCTATGTTAGGATGTATCTGTTATGTTTATGATGAAGATATGTACTGTAATGTTGTGACTAATTATGTATGTCATTCATTTTACAGTGCTTCCTGCAGAAAGGTGTTCAAATTTAGGTCCCAGCCGGGGACGGTGGGATTCACCAGGGGGAGAATGTAGCGGTCATGTAAAATGGCTACAGTCATCTCTCCTGCTGACAGTAAGGCCTGGTAAGTTGTGGGCATGCCAGCAGTAATTATGGAGGTTTGCCCTCACACCCTGGTGGGGTTCCCTGTGTATGGATGGGAGTGGTCACATGCTCTGACTCCATGGTTAGTGATGTCAGAGGTGTGTCAGTTTCCAGAGTGTACATAAGGCACAGCACTGATCCAAAGTTAGGAGTTGTTCTGAGTTGTTGCTGAGGAGTTGTTGCTGAGGAGTTCTTGTTGCTTTGCTGCTCTGTCAGTAAGAGGCACATGGAGGTCTGCAACACTGTTGCAGTAGTCTGATGCAGAGCTGTGAGTCTGGTAGCACAAAGCAGACAGAGACAAGTTGCCTGAGAGAACTGTGACCAGGGACCTGGCACAGGGCCGAGATCCCTGCGGGGATAGGGAACCCACCTATTAAGGGAAGGCGTACCTTTCAGAGGGAAGCAGCTGGACGATGGAGGGCTAGATACAACCCCATTGTGGAGGGCAGCTTGCCCACCGTACAATAAAGATGCTCTTATTCAAACACCCTCTCGTGTACATGTGTGGAGTGAATGTACAGAGGGGAGCACCACAGAGGAGTTCCTCGTCAGGACCATCCCCAAGTGACCGAAGGGACCCTGATGAGGTGGAGGCGCTGCACTGGAACTAGGTGAGACTCAAGCCACTACCTCAGCTGCCTGTCTGGATGGGTTCTCCCCACACACCATCATGCGGGAGACTCAGCAGTCCTGTTGCCAAAGTACCCTTTGAGAAAGTTACCCGAGAGTGACGAAACGCGTCAGGGAGCGTCATTACGTCAGACGCATTGACACTGACATCATCAACGAGCGCTGGAACGGACTGATCCATGCGCAACTGCTGCAGAAGCCCCTACAACACGGAGCCATCTTACAGGACTCTTATACTGCAGGAGTGAATACCATCTGCTCCGGACATCTGTTTAGGAGTACGATCCTGAGACTGCAAGACAGGGACTGCCCCAAGACGTTGCAGACACGTACCGGATGGTGGTGATTATATCACACAATGCTTGATTTTATTGTACCCTTGTGAGTGCATTTTTTACCCCCCCTTTCCCCCTCCCCTCATTAAAATACAATTTTACGCTATGGGCGTGCGCTCTCTCTTCCTTTTTTACCCCTAGATTCACTGTGGCCTTGGTTTGACCACACTGAGAGCTGCCGGAGACCCTCCATATCGGAACCCACATCATTATTGGACTTATTTTTGAGGACTGGTTTTTATACCTTCTTTTTTCTGTTTTTAATATTTTATGTTGCATATTTATATATTTATCTAATAAGTTCATGGTTTACAGTTTTATTGATTTGAATATATATTTTTTACTATATAGTTTATATTGTTTATTTATTATATATTATTATCATTTATTATTATACACAGTTCATGCACTTTATTGATTTGGCTTAATAAGAAGCGCTGCTTTTTTCTTTTTTGTTTGTTATATATATATATATATATATATATATATATATATATAAACACAAACAGAAGCGCAAGCTCCATATCATGTAACTGTTTAAACAAATGAGTGCATTTATTAAAATCTGTAGCCCATATGAAATACACTTACAGGATTATAAAAAGCAGCCATACGTGGGAGAGAATCTCTATGTGAAGACATCAACAGGGGTGGGGGAGTTCAGAGTCTACAGGGTGCATCTGATCAGTTCGTACACACAACCAGCTCCTGTCACAAGCTGGTGCCAGATCGCTGCTACCCTCACTGCATCCGCGTCCTCTGCTCCTGTATAGATCAAATGCCAGCACTTGGATTTGGCTGACTGGAAAACTAGGATGCCCAGGACTCCACGTGCACGCACCCACACGTCATGACGTCACCAGCCCTACGCATTTCGTCATGTTTGCGCGACTTCGTCAGGGGTTGTCTGATTAGTCAGGGAGAAGGAGTGGCTCAGTGAGCAAAGTCACTGACTGCCACTGAGAATTTGATGCAGGGGAGCCTGGTTCAATTCCAGGTGTCGGCTCCTTGTGACCTTTGGCAAGTCACTTTATCTTCCTGTGCCTCAGGCGCCAAAAAATAGATTGTAAGCTCCACAGGCCTGCAAAATGTCTCTATAAAGTGCTGCGTACAACTAGCAGCGCTATACAAGAACATGCTATTATTATTATTATTATTATTATTATTAGTCAGTAGCAGCCAGTAAAATAGACTGACTCATGTAGAGCTATTATTACTCCTTGGTTGCTGATTCAACAGAGTTCGATAGTTTGCTTTCGACAGCGATTACTCCAGGAAGAAAAGCAAAGTAGCCTCACTATCTAGAAAATCCCAAAACAAGAGGTAAGCAGAGGACCCCTGTGTGAGAGGGTCGTACAGTATATAATATTGTGAATTTGGTAGTAACGTATTGCTATGTTAATTAATGCATATTATATATACATACAGTATAGTTGATGTCAGGCAATGTACATAATTCTCTCAATCCAAGTCAGCAAATTATAGAATGCTGGAAAAATTCGGCTAATGTACCAATGGGTATCTCCACATACAGTAGTACAGGAAAAAATTGTGTACAGATGTACAAGCATCTAACTGCATCAGGGGTGCGCTAGGTATGGTATAAGCTATTCTACATAAGTTGTTGCAGAATACATATATGTATCTGAAGAATGTAGAAAAATGACTAGATGTAACCCTTCGACTCACAGGCCAGAGGAACAACAAGAAAAACAAAGAATAAAAAAGATCAAAAACAAAAACAATATCAATTCAAGTATAGTCAAATGACCACATGCATGATGCAAAAAAACACTGATAGCACTATCCCTTAGAGATACAGACCAATAGTTTGCACAGATATAGGCACCCTATTAGTTCCATGAGTGTAAATTACTATGATTACTCTCAAAAGACACTAAGATGAGTGTACAGTATGAGGATATTTTGATGTAATGTCCTCTTTAGTGTGAGATATTCCTCCTTTACAGTTGATGGTTAATGCAGCCCCACAGAAGAGGATACCACTCCTGTTATATATAGAAAATGTCAGAAAGAAGAAAAGAATGTGAAGGGCACAATCAAAATAAATACGTTATAAATCACTTTAAATTTAAACAATTAAATACAATATTGTGCACACACACAAAACAAATAATTAAAAATAAAAATGGATAAAAAAATGGAAGAGAATAAAAAGGTATAATTGCCTGATGAAAATCTCAAGTCTCACTCCTCCTGTATTGGTTGTTTAGCTAGATATCAAATGTGAGGACAATGCTTTACCTGGGTGTCCGCAGTATTGCTATGTCGTCTCAGTATATCTGGCAAGTATCTGTTTGAAGTTCCACAAACCTCTGCTGTCTGGCAGTGGCTGCAGCTCCTCTCCACGGGTGCCTTCAATTCCTGATCAGCATCCTTAGCGATACTACATCCCCCAGCTCCTTCCTGGTCTCACGTCACTGACCGGAAGTAATGTGTCATCATCAATGATCCAGACTTTGTTTCAGCTTTCAATGTCTCTTTGCTCAGTGTAGGTGAGGAGTGACTACCGGTGACTGACTGCAATCTGTGCCTGCTACAATTTCCTCCTACATGTTTCTCCACTTAGTGTGGTTTCATCAGGGATGGATATATAACAGAAAACCAGGCGCTTACCTTAAGCTCTAAATCAAAATTAGAAATAAAATGAAATAAATATTATTACCAACAAATAAGGTCTTTCTATGCAATGATAGATGACCTGGGAGTCCCTTCTGCTTCAACTGGGAAACTGATCGTAGAGGAAAACCCAAAAGAAGGCAGAGCCTCTTGAGGGAGGGGGGGGGGGAATGAGGAATTAAAAATAATTTAATACTTACACGGCCAAGTGTAAGTACAGATACTTAAAATGGTATCTGTGGTGTTTCACACCCATCCACATCGATCACCAGGACTAGATTCAGGTATTCACTCACGAGCAGAGTTTCGGCAGAGAGTTGCCTCTGTGATGCCCGTGAATGGCCCGGTTCCTCCCCAGTGTGGCGGTGTAAGGTAAGTGAGGCAATTGTGTCAGCATACAGATCAAAGCATTTATTAGAGTATAGTAACTCACAAAGCACTCACATAAGACAAGTCCCAGGCTGACTGCCATAGTAAGGTGAGGCGTCAAGTCGCAGATGACACGGTCTCCGCGTCCGGAATACAGGAAGGTGGAAGCACTATGTGCAACTGCAACTGCGACCACGGCTGCTTCACACTGACTACAAAGGCCCCCGTGGGTCAGAAACGAACAAGAAAGGAGCTACGCGTTTTGCGATTCATCGGCTTCCTCAGGCTCATAAAGTTCAAGTGGGGGGGGTGGGGTCCTATCATGTTATATAGACCATAAGGCGCTAATGACGACCATCTTTGGTTTGTATATAGCTGAAGTGTGTATGTTTGGTGAACCTTTTTACGCGTTTTGCCAATTCATCGGCTTCCTCAGGCTCATAAAGTTCAGTGTGGGGGTGTCTATTATGTTATATAGACCCTAAACAAATCATTGTAACTAATTAAAAGAAGCTGTTCACATATCAATAATTGCTATGCTGCTCAACTTATCCCTAATGGATTCCTTAGCTCATAATCACATACAAATGCTGTTTCTCTGCATCCTATTGAATTCTAATAACTAAGAGATACATAATGGCAATCATGTTTACTCAGAGTGCTCAATTCAATAGGTTGTTAATATTTAGTACAGCTTTTCATAAGGCCACATAAATCACAATTAGGTCTGTATGGGTATAGTCCCATAATGTCAAATCAATAATGATGAAACACAATTTTTAAGGTTGCCCTTGTAATTATATGAATAACAGTTGGGTCTTAAGTCCATTCACAATTCTACATAAAAAATTCTACATAGGAATCTAATATTGGGCCCAAAAGAGTCCCTTTAAATAAACAAATTTTAAAATAAAAGAATTTAAAAAAACAATTAAATGCTTAAAACACACTTAATTCATTCAAAATGAATTAACAAACACACTATATACTTAATACATTTTTATACATTCATATTAAAATTCATAATGTTAAAAACAAATCAACTCCATAAGTCACCTTCAAGATTCAAAAAATCTCATAATCTATATAATTCAAAATTAAGTATTACAAATTCACAGATAAGGAAAGAATAAAAACGGGGGGAGAAGAAAAAAGGCATTAAAACATATACATGCATTCACATTAACAATGTGAATATTCACAAAGTGCACAAAAGAAGTGGCACAAAAGTTTGAACTTGTAGTGCGGACATGTTATAGAAATGCCACAATATCCAAATCTACGTTCAGGCCATGAGAGGTTAATGTTTTTAACTGATGGATCCAGAACGTCTCCCGTTGGCGGAGATGTCTGTGTCTATCACCCCCTCCAATCCTCAGATATCACTTCAACCCCCCTGTATACCAATCCTGAGGGATCTCCCCCATGTAAAAGGCTAAAATGTTGTGAGACACTGTGGGTGATTAGGCCTCTCCTGATATTACCCATGTGTTCCAGTATGCGGACCCTTAAACTCCTAGAAGTTTGGCCCACATACTGGAAACCACACGGGCATTCCAAGAGGTACATAGACAAAAGTCGTTCTACAATCTATGAATTGTTTAGTTTTAAAAGTTTTTTTAGTAATATTTGAACTAAAATCCACTTTATCTTTTGATGCGTATTTACAAGCTTTGCAATTAAAACAATTAAAAAAGCCCACTGGTTTGGGCATCCAATGTGTGTTCTGAGTTTTGATTTCTTTTCTAAATACACGGAACCAATTTAGCTTTTATATTTTCTGCTCTTTAAAAAATGACACATGGGACTTCTGGTAGATAGTCTCTTTGTACCATGTCTTTACGTAGTACATGCCAATGACGTTTTAAAATGTTACCTATTTTGTGAGCCTCGCGGTTATATTGCGTCACAAAGGGTACCACATATTCTGTACTATCTTTTACGGGTTTGGACACCATAAGGTCTTCCTTAGTTAATTGTGAAGTCTTAGAGAGGGCTTTTTCAATAATTTCTGGTTTATAATTCCTCTCTTCGAACTTTATTTTCAAGAGGTTTGCTTGCTCATTAAAAACATCGTTCTCCGTACAATTGCGTCGAATGCGCCAAAACTGGCCATAGGGTATGTTGTTAAGCCAGCTGGGGTGGTGACAGCTGCTGTTGAGAAGAAAATTATTAGCATCAACTTCCTTAAAATAAGTTTTGGTTTTCACAATATTATCTTCAATGTATATTGTTAAATCAAGGAAGTTGATGTTACTAGAACTGCTCTCTGATGTAAAGGTCAAATTTACATTATTGTTATTAATGTGGCCTAGGAACAGGGATGGGTCTGCATCTCTTAATGCCTCATTATATGTAGATTGATCACTAATAAATCAATCAGTATCACTTGTTTAGTTCATCAGATACAGATGATCCAATTATATTTATATATAATATATATAAGCAATACAATACCGTTTGGGAACGAAATCAGCAGGCAGCACTCCAGAATTGATCAAACAAGTGTATTGAATAAATAGACACAGAACCGACGTTTTCGGTCCACGAGTGGGATCTTTCTCAAGGTGGTGAGGCCTGTTCATTTTGTATTGATGCTAATAACAGTCTTCCTTTACCGGACGTGAGAATGGTAATTTTGTTTTATATATATATATATATATATATATATATATATTATATATATATATCTATATATATATATATATATTTATATTATATATATATATATATCTAATATATTATTAGGAAACCAGGTGTCCCCCCAAGGAGACAAAAAACAGCACTCAAGGTAATTGCAAAAGTGTATTTGAAAAAAAGCAGGCACTATAAATTCGGATTTATATGTGCCTGCTTTTTTCAAATACACTTTTGCAATATCACCTTGAGTGCTGTTTTTTGTCTCCTTGGTTGGACACCTGGTTTCCTGTTATTTTTGTTGAACAAGCACCTATTTCTTTGGAGCCTTGAAGTGCCTGCTGTTATCTTATATATATATATATATTATACTGTATATATATATAATATAATATATATATATTATATATATATAATATATATCATATATATTATTATATTATCTATATATTATATATATATATATAATATATAATCTAGTAGGAGATAAGCCCAAACAAAAGCACTCTAGTATACCTTTGAAGTACAAATTCACAAAATCTTTATTAAATAACTGTCACAGTACACAAAAAATAAAAGAAAGCACAGAAGATTAAAACAAGGCATGGATCCCCTGTACGTACAAAAACCTGACATAAATCCTCCAGCAGTTAATTCCAAATGGGAACAAAACCCATATCAATAGTGACAAGAAATACACTCTACTATGCCTGACATGGTTGACAAAATAATCCAGACAAAAAGCCAAATTTGAAGTGGCTGAATAATCAAATCACATACTATCAATACATTCTTATTCCCACATAGTCTCAGGGAATGTCTCTGGTGACACAGTGTAACAATATGTGATGAGGCAACACAATATACAGCCTTAGGAAGCACACCTCAAGGAACTTATATGCTAATGTCATACATCACCACACGTCAGGCAAACTGCAAAATCATGGAGGAGACAAGGAGCAAACTCTCAGAACATGAATACGTATCCCTAGAAGGGGACAAACAAGGGGGTCCTGCCTACTACACCTGCTCCTATGTGTTTCGGCCAAGAGCCTTCTACTGGGAGTGGTGAGGTAGGCAGGGTGACATGCATGCTTAAAAAGGATATGTAATTGGGCCCATGAAGATAATCACCTGGTGAAGATCTGCTAATTACATGATTACCAATGGTAGAGAGGAGTGTGCATAATAAACTTACTGCATGTGTGTGTAGGCGTCACAGTGGAGGAACCAGTAACAAGAATGTATCGTGAATACACCTTCCCCCACAAAAGAGGGCAGTGCTGGCAGGTCTACCTTTCTTGTGCATCGTGCGCATGCGCATAGCATCATCGGGAGGCACCCGATACATAGCTGTATCCCATTAAGCAATAACAGGTCAGGAAAGTGAATGTCGCACTCAATATGGCACCTCCCCCTGTAAGAATGGAGACTCAGGGCATCGATCTTGCCCTTAAAGCAAGACCCATAGCATACAGAGAATGAATACGACAGGCAATAAACATATATACTTATACAGTGCAGGTTGCACAACTGATAACCTCTCCCTGTGCAGGGAATCACTAAAATACTGACAGCATAATAGGCACCACTGTTGTAAACACAACTGAAAAATGGGTGTTACAACAAGGCACACAGAGACAGGATAAGGCTAGGAGGTATATACAAATTTACATCAAAGAGGATAGGTACCAGGGATATATGTATTTAGTTTCCCTCATAGCAGAAAAATTCTCATCCACTATGACACTGAGGTATCTAGAGCACAGAAATTGTGCAAAGATGATGCGAAATCACATCCATGAACACAGATATAGATTAGGACATACAGTTGTATTCTTGTAGTAGGAGCGTGACTAGTGTCACAAACATATAAAAGGGCATTATATCATATACAGTACATATTATGATCGTAACCTTAATGTGGAAGATAACTAATTCCTTAGGAGTCAGATAGAATAATCCCAATTGTTAGTGGAATTCATAATGTAAGTCCATATTGTTCCTTTGTTGAATAAAGCATGTTGTTGTCCTTGAATTTATTTGTGTAACGGAGGTATATGATGATAAGTCTCTCTTGAGTAACACCGCACATATGCAGTAAGTCAGGTGTGGGGACCCAGCATAGAGTATAGGTATATTCCAATCTTCTGGCAGACTTATAGCGTGCAAACCCAGGACCCTGTAATTAAACAAAGAGAGGGGGGGAGGGGAGAGAGAAGGGGGTGTATGAGATTCTCATCAAGATACATAGAGGGTCTACAAGTCCCAAATTAACCACCAAATAAAGGACAAATCGGCGGATGTAATGGATGCTAGTGGACCTACAAGAATATGTATGTTAGGAGCTCCGGTGTACCGCGTTACCTGACATCTACTCGGCGGAGTGGGTAGTATGAGACACTGATTCTGACTCACCTGTTTATTGTGCCGACTGTACTGCCTGACATGCAGTGTTTGCAGAGCTTAAGTTACAGCATCTGCGTTTGGTTTTTGATGGGAGCAGCTCCCTATTAAGGGGGAAACGTTATATCTTGGTTTATGCACTAACAACGCCTCACATTTACCCATTGATACCAGATGTATGAATATATGCTACTCTTGCAACATTTGTTTCAACCTTGTATACCACTAGCAGCACTGTATACTATCAGTGTTACTTTGTGTTGAGTATTTCCAGCTGATCGCAGCATTCTGATTGTACACTCTGTCAGCTTTTGGGGTTAATATAGCCCAGTATCAGGTATTTTCCCTAGTGCTATACATATTAGGGGTTTGGCAATTGTTGCCCTATATATAGAATATACCTGATACATATGAGAAATTTTCTCTGTTCTGGGCACCACCCACCATATTTTTAAAATCACTTTCTTTTTTACCCCACACTCCCGGATGTTGTTCCCTCTTTGTATATAATAAAACTTTTTTGTTTTGCTTTGCGTAGCACTGGGCTATTGGCCTGGGACATATTATATAGTCCCTTTAAGTTTATTCTCTCTTGAGTGCAATTCTGGGTTTCTTGTCCTACTGGGGGCTCACACCCCTTTTGGACTGTTGTGTTTATGCTAGTCCTACCCTATGCACCACGAGCTAACTATACTATAACCTGAATTTTTTGGAGAGCGATAAGCATTTGTGTGTTTATAAGAAAATTTGTAAAAGTCATAATTTTCGATATAATATTGATAAATTTGACCAACTGTGGCCATCTTATCATATGCTGCATCTGCTGCGGACCATATTAAATAAGTTATGTCGGGCTTTTTGAACATGGACTGCGGCAGTGTACTCATTGCAGGACAGGAGAAATCCGGTATAGTTATGTAAAAAAGACACTGTGCATTGAGGTTTTATTATGAAACGCCTAAATTGATACAGTATTGTAACTTCTTCAGTACCAAGGTCAATTCACAATGGACCACTGTGGGTTTTTTTAAACACCTGCAAGTAGATAATTACTGTACCACCTTAGAATTCATTACAATTCATGAATATCTGCCACCTGGCAAGAATTGCCCCCAATTAAATCCGAACCATTATAATTAAACAGATCAACCGCGGATCAGCCGGGTGCTGGGCGGCGCGACTGCGGCATGAATGCGGCATGAATGCGGTGAAGCACATGGAATTTAGAAAATGCAACCGCTACGCCCACGAGAAGTTTTAAAATAAAAGCTGCCGCAGCAGTACTGTATGACACCTCACAGAGAAAAAAAAGTAGTGATTTTATGAATGTAAAAATTGATAAAATATTTTAAAAATGCATCACATAATGTTTTCTTAAAATCACTCATTTATTAAGCCCTTGGAGAAAGAAAAGAAAAAAAAATTGCCTTATTTTTTTCTGACTTGAAATTCACATTTACAGTGAAGTCATTCTCGAGAAATCACACTACAGGACTTATCACCCATGCGCATGCTTGTGAAACCAGGCAAAGGAATTTCTTAGTCAAGAATCAAAGACTGAAAGATGTGTCTTTCTTTTTTAAGGATGGTCCCATGGCCGAGGGGGTGTTGATAACAAATCAAATGCCTTTTGCGTGGCTTTTTGAGGGTGGTGGTGTGAGTGGGAGAAGGTGCAACTAAATTAGTCTGTCTTAGTCTAATGCTGTGATGAACGTACCAGATTACAGTAGAATTAAATCCCTGGAACTCTTTTGAAATGTAATAAAAGTTACCGTATTACTCCCATGAGACCATGTTTATGTGTGTGTGATATTTCCATAAACAGTATGAAAAGCATACCAAGCCTACCCAAAGTTGAAAGTATTAAATAATAAATAATAAATATAGAATAAAAGTTAGTAATATTTATTATTGGGATTTCTTAACCGAATTTATTACACATGCAAAGTCTAATTATACTGCAAATTGCAACATCATTGATAAAAAAAAACAGTTGTGATTTTAACAATGTAAAAATTGATTGACTATGAAAATAAGGCTCACAATAAGGCTGTATAAGGCTCACAATTATTCTGTCCTTCTCAAGAAAAAAGGAAGGTCCCTTTAATTTTATTTATTTTTTGTTTCCGATAGATTTCTACGTTTCTAAGTCCGATTCATAATGCACATGCGCGAGGAACCAGGAAATGGAATTTCTCTAACAGCAGCCAAATCATGAAACTGTTGTCTTTGTGTTCTACAAAATGCATCACATAGTGTTTTCCATTAACCCGGAAGTGGAATAAAAGCAAGAAACATCTCGTTGTGAAATGTTAGTACAGGTTATGTAATGGGTAATTATGCTATTATTTCCAGTAGTGTGCATGCGCAAGTCCCGCTCTAGTGTGCATGTATACAAGCATTGATATGGCAGGCATATATTACTGTAGTGTCATTGGGAATTAAAGTTAATGCTTTATAGTACATTAAATTTACTGTGCCATCATTATAAACTTTGCCAACCGGGTGGAGATGAGCCAATGTCAGAGGTGTATTGTGCCTACAAGCTGGGGCCTCGCATGTAGTCTGCATTATAACTGACAGGTGCCTGCTGAAGCTGGTAATCAGGCTGGTGATCAGGCTTGTAATCAGGCTGAGCCAGGTAGAAAAGATTGCGGTTCACCAGGTTTTCAGTGACAGCCGGTCTGTTATTACAATGGTATTGGCAAGCATGTGTTGGTACATTGCAGGGTCAGGAAATACGAATCTTAAAAGGCTTTAAACGCGACCTTTCTCCGTTTGAAGTAGCCATGAGCAAACATACCAGCAAAAGCTGGGAGCACAGACCAATAACCCCTGCTGTCTCCCTGAAGAGGGGCTGTGTGAAAAAATCAACCGTCATTAGTTAAAGTTTGCTTTATCGAATAATTCCACCTACGATGGTTGGCTGAAAATTTGAAAAAATTGACCTCAATGATATGATGATATATCTCTGCTAAAGTTGCCTTCTTCAAGTCGTGTTCCAGCATTAATTTCAGAAAATATTAAAAATGCATAACTGCAGTTCGGTTTAGTCTATGAGATAAAAAGGGGGTAACCCCAAATTGATGCTACAAACACTAAGGTGTCTTGTGATAACTTTGAAACTGTAAAATTGTAGTTATAGGGATCTCATCAATAATTGGGCATGTATCTCTAGAAGCAGGGGTCCCTGGACTTCAAATCAATGCGGTTCTACTCCGGAGAGCCCCTGCTCATCAACACTAGTAAGAAAAATTCAATTAAAATATGTAGTAAAAACCAATACACAACCAACCCCTGTGCCTCCACATAAAACCATTATTTATTTTGTTACACACATGATTAATACAACAGGCCAGCAGGGGTCCCTAGGTAGTTCCCACAGGTGTCCACAGGCCCCACAAGGCAACCCGGAAGGTTCAGACAGGTGTCTTGGGACCCATGGGTGGTCCCCGCTAGGCTCCGTAGGCCTCCAGGTGGTCCTCATGGGTAGTCCTTGCAGGTGTCTGTGGGTCCCCAAGTCATCCCCACGGGTGTCTGGGGACTCTAAGGTGGTTCCTACAGGTGTCCGTGGGTCCTTGGGTGGTCCCCGTGGGTCCCGCTTGCCTGCGGTACCATTTCTGTATTTAAAAAGACATAAACATGGTCTACATTTCAATAAATACACATCCCCCACCAAACACATACAGTATAGTAATGTGCAAAATAACTATTATCCAGATATGGATAATAGATTATTTGCCCTTTATTAAACACGACATTAGCCAGCCAGCATAAATTAAGTAAATAAAAACCATACTACTTACCCCTGCCAACATAAAGGTCACCCTCATCAGCATACTGCAGGGCTATGCCCCCAGATGCCAGCAACAATATATAAAAAAAATACAATCTCATGGCCCCTAGCCCCTTAATCACCTTAGTGGTTAATAACCACTATAGTAATTAAGCGGTTAACCCAACCTTCCCCACTACCCACCCGGGAGGCCTAAACACCCAGTCCGGACCCACTATACCCACCTGTATGATTGCGTGGCATAGTAGTACATCATACCCATATAATATGGACTTGATAAGCTACTATAGCAGTCAATGGTCACACTAATACACAAGAATGTCAAAAATACACAAGAATAAAACAGATAAAACAAGCACCTAAACACCCAGAAACAAAAATTAAAAGCACTAACCAACCAAGCAATTAACTAAATTAAACCACTAGCCATTCAATTAAAGAAATAAAACCACTAGGCATTCAATAAAATAATTAAAACCACTATGCAATCAATTACATAAATCATACCACTAGCCAAAAAATACATTTAATACCTAAAAGGAGTAACAAACATAACAATTAGTTCATACAACCACAAGGAAACACATTAAATAAAACCAATAGCTACCAAAATAGGGAGGGGATTGGTAACCGTGGTCACAGCACTCCACACAACCAACGCTTGAAAAAAGTAAAAAACTTTATTTAAATTCCGCAGTGAGCATACAAGCACCACTCTAGAGTGGTGCTTGTATGCTCACTGCGGAATTTAATAAAGTTTTTACTTTTTCAAGCGTTGGTTGTGTGGAGTGCTGTGACCACGGGTACCAATCCCCTCCCTACTTCGTCATTTCCGGATAGGAGCACGCCGGGGGGGGAAAATACACCACGAGGAGCGAGATGGCCACCGGAGCATCCTAAGGCAGCATGCAGACCGGGTATCGTGAGTAACGGATACATATACATATGGTCATATATTTTTCAGGCAGTTATGAGGCTAAACGGCACCGGTTTTTGATTTACCTTGGGGTTTTTTCTTTGAAGAGGCTCCACTGTATCTCTAAGGATTGACCAGCCCACTGCCTGCATCATCAATGCTTTTCCTCAATCATTACTGCATAACTTGTTTATTAGTGGTGTCAGCTCCAAAGTATATTGGATGATTGCAGATTCTACACCCTTCTGTGGTTTGGAGACTCGGTACTCCATGGGTTGAATACCCAAGTGTTCCAGCTACCAAAATACATCATTAAATACAATCGTTAACCAATCTGTAAAAATAAATAAACAGCCATCACAATTCAAATGAATTTAATCTAAACAATAAAAAACATAGAAAATTAAACTGTCAAAGAAGAAATTGCATTTGCCAAAAAATGCATTGGCTCCCACTGTATTCATCTGTACCCGTAAACAGGCACAGATTAATACATTAGTATTAAATGGGCAATAAAAAACATAAAAATATAAAATCCAATCAAAAAACCTGTAAAAATAAAAGTACATACATTCAATAATTATCTTACCTTTAAAAGTGTTGGCCCTCCGAATCCTGGGGAATAGCAAGCTTTTGTACTTTGGCATCATGAAACACAATCCAATGCCATCCACCGTGAAGATCAAGGACAGGTAACAAAATTCTTATTTATTTAATCTTCTTCTTTCTTCATTTGTTATTATTACTTGTTTTTCTTTATCTTCTGTCTTTACCTTCATCTGTTAATCCAATAACCCCATGTTAAATCCACGATGTTGACCCGATGGCTTCTTGAGCTCATATGAGACATCACGGCTTTAAATATGGCCTGTGACATCACATTTGGGCGACAAATGGTTCACACGCCATATGATTGGCTGTGAAAACCATGTGCGCTTTTTTTTTTCTAATGTGACGTCATGAAAGGGACTGAAGCCAATCAATCAGAATGGCTGTGCTTCATTCCCCTTTAACATGATGTGATTTAATCCATGGATTAAATACAGGAATGGTACCGCAGGCTAGCGGGGACCCACGGGGACCGCCTGAGGATCCACGGACGCCCACAGGGACCACCTGTGGACCCCTGGACGCCCATAGGGACCACCCGAGGGTCCCCAGACACCCGTGGGAACCGTGCCCTGTGGGGCCTGCAGACAATTGTGGGGATCACCCGGGGACCTGGTGGTATTAGTCCTGCGTGTAAAAAAAGAAATAATGGTTTTATATGGGGGAACAAGGGGTGGGTGGGTTGTGTATTGTTGTTTATTAAATATTGTAATGGATTTTGTTGGCCTAGGAAATTCATGAATTAGGAAATAAATGGCTCCCCTAGGCTGCTAAAGTCTAGACTGGATATCAGTTAGATTCCTATAAGTTTCTGCAATAGAGTTGCTGCAAATTAATTTGTGAATTCAAAGTCTATTCACATAAGTTGGTTCTACACTACCTTAGGTATTGTGTGCCACTAAATTAAATGCGCACAATTTGCTTGATTAATTAAGGAAATGTTTTAATTCCCAGTCCTGGTTCATGCCCCTGGGTGCCATTGTCCCAAGGGCATAAATCCAGAACATTTCTCTACGATTCAATAGTGCCTCCCTATTTCCCCCTCTGGGATGTGTAGAGATATTCTCAATGGCACTGTATGTAAGTGTTATGATGGATCCAGATGGACATGTATTAAAATGTCGCGCAACTGGGAAACGTTCATCTTGATTTTTAATACTGCGAATATGTTCTGTAATTCTCACTTTCACTGATCTGATGGTCCTGCCTATGTAGCCACTGCCACATGCGCATTTCAACAGGTAAATTACAAAATCAGTATTACATGTCATAAAGGACTCGATCTTATAGATATGACCAGTATAGATATCCCTCAAGGATTTAATAGGTTCCGCATACCTACAAAGGTTACAGTTGCCACATTTAAAGAATCCCTTTGGTGGCCGTGTAGTGTTTTTATTTTTTGAGCTAAATAGACTGGGAGATACAAAATTACCGATGGTCTTGGCTTTCTTGAATACCATTCTTGGTTTTTGTACAGTATATGGGTCCAATTCTGAATCCAGTTTCAGAACTCCCCAGTGTTTCTGCAAAATGTACCTTATCTGCTCTGCTTTTTTAGAGAAGGTGGTTATGAAGAGTGGGGCCTGTTTAGTATCGTCCCTTTTGATGGATTTCTTAGATTTCCTCTTTTTGATCAGATCATTTCGATCAGCTTGTAAAGCATATTGAAAGGCACTCTCCAGGTCCCTCTCCTCATAACCACGTTCTCTGAATCTTTCCTTAAGTTCATCGGCTTGTACCAAGAAGGACTCGTCAGTGGAGCATAATCTCCTCAATCTTAAAAACTGCCTTTTGGGAATGCCCTTAATGAGGGGTCTCGGGTGGGCACTGTTCGCTCTGAGCAGAGAGTTTTTGGAGTTTATTTTCCTGTAGATGCTGGTCTGAATTTGTTGTCCAACATCTATGTATAAATGTAGATCTAAATAATCAATCTGTGAGTCACTGTATGAATGTGTAAATTTCAAATTATATGTATTTGCCTCAAGATATTCAAAGAACTCGTGTAAGGTGTCAGCGTCCCCATTCCAAATAAGTAATAGATCGTCAATGAAACGACAGTAAAAAACAATATTATCTCTAAAGGGGTTATGGTCACCAAAAATGTGAGTGGACTCCCAAAATCCCATAAACAGGTTTGCGTATGAAGGTGCAAATGATGTGCCCATGGCTGTGCCTTGTGACTGTAAATAAAAGTCTAACAAAAAAGTGGTTTGTGCCATATTTAAGTTAGAGTGATTCAGAAAGTGACTGATTGCTCTCGTGCCCAAAGTGTGATCAATTATTGTGTATAAAGAAGTTACATCAAGAGTAACCCAGGTGTAACCATTAAGCCATTTGATTCTTTGAATATCCTGAAGCAAATCTGCAGAATCTCTTAAATAAGCGGGTAATGTTTTAACCAAAGTTTGTAGAAAATAATCGACGTACCTAGATAGACCATCTCCAAAAAAACAATACTCGATATAATGGGTCTGCCAGGAGGGCAGACTAGAATCTTATGGATCTTTGGGAGATGGTGAAAAATAGGTACGACTGGAAAAGGATTGTACAAATAAGTTGACTCACGATTATTAATCACTCCCAACTCTCTGCCCAGATCGAACAGATCATGGATCTCCCTTAGATACATCTGAGTAGGGTCTCTGTCCAACTTACAGTATGCCTGTGTATTAGACAACTGTATTAAGGCTTCTGTATGATAGGCTGATGTATGCATAATAACCACTGCTCCCCCTATTATCCGCATTTTTGATGATGATGTCAGACCTCTTTTTTAGTGTGTTCAAATTTATCCTGTCTATTCTAGACAGATTATCAAAAGAGGGAGCAGTGAACATATAGCCTTTGGCCAGGGCCTGCAAATCCTTCTCAACTAGTCGCTCATAAGTCTGTAAATGAGGACCCTTCGAGAAGGATGGACAAAAGATGGACCTATTCCTGAAATGTGTATGTTTAGTACCACTTAAGAACGAGAATTGCTCCTCCTCACTAATGGAATCTAACACTGTATTGTCTATGTCCAAATCTATCAAGTCCTGAATAGCTACATATTCTTTAAAGGACAATCTATCTTCCTGAGGCTCATCACTTGTGTGAGAGGGGTCAGAAAAAAACCCTTCACCCGAGGGAGGAGGCTCAGTGACCGTTATGTCCGTAGATGCAAAACATTTTTTGAGAGAAAGTTTACAAACATATTTTTGCAAATCAATAACCGTGTTGAACAAATTAAAATCATTCATGGGTGCAAAATTGAGGCCTCTGTTCAACACGGCTATCTCTCCATCTGAGATAGTGATCCCTGAGATATTCACAACATTCTGGCTTTCCATCATGGGTCGATTTTTCTTTTCTTTTGTGCTCCGTCTTTTATTCGAGCGCCTTGTCCCTTTGTTGAGTTTTTTGTCATCCTCTGGCTCCTCAAATCATAAGATGTTGATGCTTCACTCTGTTGTCTTGTGTTCCGGGTCTCATAATCCGTATTTGCACTGTATCTGTCTGTGTCCTCATCAGTGGAGAACGATACTGTGTGCTGGCGATTCTCCCCATCAGAGATGTCCGACATACTTGATGTCTCTGCAGATTTCTTCAAGATGGATCTTTTGGGTGTCGAACTTCTAGATCTATCTTTCTTGTTGTTATTATTCTGGGCTCCTCTCCGTCCAGACTCCTGACGTGTGGTATTTCTCGGTGGGGGTGGTCTCTGCCAGACGTAGACCTGATGGCGCTCGTAGTCCATACGATCCCTCTCGAACTTTTGTTGTTTTTTCAGCATGATCTCAGCTTCAACTTTCTCAACATTTTTTGATAGCTTTTTATCCAATGATTGAAAGTCCCCCATATCTTTAAGTGTATTTAATTTCTGCTGAATATCTTTTATACTCTTCTTCACAGTAATCCTCTCTTGGATTTTAGTTTTTATGATTAAGTCCATCAGTTTCATGGAGCACTCATCAAGTGTGTTAATCCATTCCTGCTCAAACTCCTTTGATGGAAATCCAAACGATGGTGTCTTTTTCACACGAAGACCCCTAGGGATCCTCTTCGTGAGGATATAATTGTCTAAAGTCGTGATATCCCACCAGAGTCTTATGTTCGTTAGTAGGATTTTTTCAAGTTTGGTAAAGTAGATTTCCAGGTCAGCATGGTCTTCAACCATATCTTGGGGGACATTCTCAAAAAGGTGTGCAGCCCTGCGTTTTCTCCCCGAGTTGTCTGCACACTTGTGTACAAATGTATCATTCACAGAATCTCCTGATTCGGATCCTTCTATGTCCTCCTCCATTGCGGAAACAAATCCCCCATAAACCAATATTTAAATTGAAAAATGAAAAACACCGTCTTGTAGTGACTTAAGCTGGTCCCTAAACACCATATAGTCCTTCAATAATAATCTTCATCTTCAGATGAGCTACTGTACATATAATATATTGTGTAGTTTTGGGGCATGTGTCCCAAATACAGTGCTCAATCTAAGTCTGAACTTTAGTGAGTAATTGAGTCCATTAGCAGGAAGTCAGCCTATAAACACAGCAAGATATTGGACCCAGTGCTTGATAAATGCATCCACAATAGCGTATTGAGATAAAGAAATAAGGGTTAACATACCGTTGGTTTGTAGGACTGCGCCATACATAACCCTTGTGTTGCTACACTGTTACCGGTCATCAAGTCTCTAGTGAAAAGAGACATACAATACTCACATAAAGCTGCTTCCCTGGGTGCGTGCATCCACGCTCAATGTGCAATGTAGTAGTACAGATCCAAGGATTCCAGAGGTGCACAGCTCAGTGGAATAGGAGACCAACAAGATGTTGGTTTAAAAATATAGATTTATTGAAAAAACATGGTATGGGGGACACACTCTGACGCGTTTCGGACTAGCGTAGTCCTTAATCATAGAGGTGACTCGCGTCGTTCATTCCCCCTGTCTTATGGAGTAAACCCCTCCCCCTTGCGTCATCACGCTATGTATTTTGGCGCGAAAATCGCCGGTAAGGAGCCTCATTGGTTAGTGCTCTATTCCAATCAAATGCCCGATCTCGTGGGTTGGAGTATGACGCGCATAATAAGCCGCGCGCACAGCCCCTCAGGCAGCACAAGCCGCGCCGTTGCTATGCAACCGCCGTAAACAATAACACTGATCTTCCCTACATATCACTGTTTTAGCTGGTAAAGCTACCATATAATAGCCACACGAGGGGATCGGGCAAAGAGGGGGGGGGGAGGGGGGAGGGAGGAGAAGGTAATGGAGGGGGGGGAAGGAACAATAAGACATGGGGAAGAAAAATAAAATTAACATGGTATAACTTAGTACATACATAACAAACAAAAACAATAAACATTAAACATTAAAAATTATGTTGCGAATCTTATATCCGCGGTGGAAGTCATAAGGTACAGCAAAGGGCAAGTGCCAAGTGCTCTCTGCCTAGCTTCTCCCAGGAATTTTTATGATATAATGTATAGTACATCAATTTAGAGTACAGGAAGAGCAAATGATATATCTCTTATGACAAAAGTATTGTTAATATAAATTATGTATATATGATATATTCATCACATTATATTGCCCTTTGCTGTACCTTATGACCTCCACCGCGGATATAAGATTCGCAACATAATTTTTAATGTTTAATGTTTATTGTATGTATGTTACTAATGTTATACCATGTTAATTTTATCTTTTTCTTTCCCCATGTCTTATTGTTCCCTTCCCCCCCCCTCCATTACCTTCTCCTCCCTCCCCTCTCTCCCCCCCCCCCCTCTTTGCCCGATCCCTCGTGGTGGCTTTATATGGTAGCTTTACCAGCTAAAACAGTGATATGCAGGGAAGATCATGTGTTTTGTTTACGGCGGTTGCATAGCAACGGCGCGGCTTGTGCTGCCTGAGGGGCTGTGCGCGCGCTTATTATGCGCGTCATACTCCAACCCATGAGATCGGGCATTTGATGGAATAGAGCACTAACCAATGAGGCTCCTTACCGGTGATTTTCGCCCAAAATACATAGCGCTATGACGCAAGGGGAGGGGTTTACTCCATAAGACAGGGGGAATGAACGACGCAAGTCACACCTCTATGATTAAGGAGTACGCTAGTCCGAAACGCGTCAAGAGTGTGTCCCCCATACCATGTTTTTTCAATAAATCTATATTTTAAACAACACTTGCTAGTCTCCTATTCCACTGAGCTGTGCACCGCTGGAATCCTTGGACTCTACTACTAAATTGTTATGTAATTCGCTTAAATAGGCAAACACACAGTGAAAAACCAATACAACGAGAGAAAGCACACTTACTGGGGGTCTTGGGGTCAAAAACTAACCGTTCTAGGTGGGCAGAACTCTAATAGTTGTCCCTGACCAGGACTTAGCCAAATCCTCCGGTTCCCAAATTGGCGTGAAGTTTCCACACGCAACCGCCCGCCTTCTCTTCTGAGAACTGGACTCTTTTTGACCGAAGTTAGTACCAACCCCCTGGAACTAAAACAGCTTGCAATCC
Source organism: Ascaphus truei (assembly GCA_036426205.1). NCBI lineage: Eukaryota > Metazoa > Chordata > Amphibia > Anura > Ascaphidae > Ascaphus > Ascaphus truei. The sequence goes on from WSYH01001352.1 coordinate 40,146, forward strand.
CGCCGTGACAGCTACAGTATGTTCGATTAATTAGAACTCGGGCACTAAAAATGGGACTTAGATCTGGTGGGCAGATTGATCTGCTATTCACGCAAGAGCATCTTTGAAAAGCACGTCCGCACTTCTACCGCGTGGAAATCTCAAATATGATTGGCTCAGACATTTCTATAGTATTTGGAGTTTCATTCCACAAAATACTACTACACAATTACGAACGGAAAACTTTCTCAATACCAATTAAGTGAAGCCGGTATGGAAAGCCTGGTTCGCGGGAAATCTGAAATTGCCAAGGGACATGCGCAAGTTTCCACCATCTATCCCTGGCTATCTCATGCCACCCCTGGGTCAGGCTCCTCCAGATCGGCAGAACAAATGAAAGCCCTGACACTGGCCATGGTTCCCAGGACGTTTATCTTGAGCCTTCCCTTTCACCAAATGGCTTTCACACCTCTGGCATCCTCTAGTTACTTTGAACTCCGATGTCCAGCAGACCTCAGGCACAACTGGGTAGCCCTGGCAGCTTGTCTGAACATCGGTTCCGAAAGTCCCAGCTCATTACAGTACCCATCACTACTTTCAATGTAGTAATAATAAAAAAAAGATTTTATATATCCCTAAGCCCGGGTATGGGAAATAGAATAAAAAGTATACTTTATTTTCTATCACCTGTATTCCCCAAACACTGTCTATTGGGCTTAGACTGGACACTGAGAGTCCCCTCACAACCTTATCTACATTCGGAGCACCCAAAACCCAATGCAGGTTCTGCGCTACCTGGCATAACTGGGTATCCCTCTTAACCTAGGACCCCTTTAGTTACGGACACGTTTTATCCTTTGCCCCATTTACCTTTCTGGGCTCTGCTGAACGGAACCCTAGCGGTAAGTCGGTCAAGTGTTTCCAAGGGGAGATTTTGCAGCACAAATGTGCCACATGTATCCGAAATCAGATATTGATTCCCGTAGGATATTTTAGGGGAACGTACAAATCCGGACCACAACTACCTAGAAATTCTGCTGACAGCAATTCCTCCGCAAACCACCCTTGAAACTCATGCCCCTGCAATCACTGCTCGCTGGCATTCCTGAGGTAAAAACACAACAACATTCTTTATTAACCACAAAGTACATGTTATACATACAGCATAACTGGGCTCAAGAGCTACTCTCTTGAACCCTTATTTTGGGTCAGGGGCTTAACATTTATTTAGAGCCTTGTTACCCCCTCACCTCACACCAAATAACACAATTTTATTATAGTCCACTCTAACCTATCTTTAGCCTTTTTTTTTGATACGTTTGTGTGAAATTTTAACATTTTGTGTCAAAACTGGCAAATTTTGGTATATGCATCCCATGAATATTTTCCGAAATCATCAACATCTGCAAATGTTTCACCCAAGTATTTACAGCATGCCTGCAGTTTTAGGTGACTCAGTATTTACTGTGTTGATTTGATTCTTTTTATTACAATTCAATGTTTTGAAACAATTTTTCAAAATGTTTGATGTGAAAAGCTTGGTGACATGATGTGCCCCTGCCCACCACTCCCTTGCTGATGCTTTTCAGGCTTTACTTCATGTAATCTAATGTTTGATGTGACATTCTCATAAATGTTTCTTCTAATCTCACTGTCCACTACTTAATCACTTGTCTTCCTAATGCATTCAAACGCTGAGGTGTAGACAGAATCAAATGCTTTTTTATGATCTCTGAATTCCAAGATGAGTTGTACAGTAGGTAATAGTCATTACTTTCAGGAAATCCTTATTCTTCTTCAATTTGTATGCAGTTTATTGTGTTGTATCCACATTCCATGCAAAATTCTGCTTGTTTTTTTAATGGTCAAAGTCCAAGGTCTGTTGCGACCATTAGTAAGACCATCTTTGTCAGAATTTGTAAATGATTAGAAGTATACTAATTGGTTTTGTATTGTTTAGAAAAAGAATTCTCTCTAAGCGCCACTCCTAAATAATTAAAATATTAATAATATACATATATATACTGTAAGTGAGATAATACTCAAAAATAATGTACTCAATATATTATATAAGTGGGAATGAAAATATTGTATAGAAATATTGCATACCATATATATCTTAAACTAATGTCCCACAATGCACCAAAATCAAAATGGTCAAATAAGTTATCAACTTTGTCCTCTGGTGCTTATTTCCACCGTTAACGTTCCAACAGGCAAGTACATTTTCAGAAACGATCCAGGGGAAAGAAAGGAATGTGAATAAGTATATCCTTTGAGGCATGTTAAACAGACTCTGCAGTGCAGTAAATCCCTGAGGAAGCCAAAATGTGAAACTGGTGAAACGCATTGGATATTATTAATGTAGACTAAGGCAGAGGAGCATAGCTGAAAGCAGGGGTCATAGGATGAAAGTCCGGAACCCTTGACCCAGCCTCTCCATAGAAAAAAGACAGAACAGATATCCATTGGGTGTTTTGGAGTAACCCACCTGGTGATGCTTCATGCAGCTGAGTTGAAAGATCAAAGGTATGATACAGATAGGAAAAAACGGTGCACAGCCGAAAGAGCAACGTTGAGACCAGAGTGACCATTTGAAAAATGTATTCGTTAAAAAACATGCAGACAGACATCAAGGAGGATGGCAGCGTGAGGAGCAATAATCAATAATAATAATAATAATATCTAATCCCTCTATTAGAATACGCAACAAATAAGAATATATAGAAAAAAAAGGAAAAAATGTCTGAGATTAAACAAACCAAGCCTCCTGGACTGAGCCCCGTGACTCACACGGAGCCCATGTGCCCGCTCGAGGCTCCAGTGAGCGGTTTCCCGGTGCTCGGGGGGCCTCCTGCAGCGCCAACCCCCTTCTGCGGACCTTCCCCCTCTGACTGCCGCGCGACTCGGCCTCAGCTGCGGACCGGAGGAGAGAGGCGGCGAGGTCCCGTGTGCTCTGTGAGCACGGATGAGAAGGGAAGCCGGAGGAGAGCAGGACGGACCCCCCACCCCCCTGGTTGCAGAACCGCACCTTACCCCCCTCGCGGGAGGAAGAAAGGGGAAGACCCCCCCTGGATAAGGTACTAACCTGAATAAGGTACTAACCTGAGCTGGGACCCTGGGAGGGGGGAAAAACTGGGAAGATATCCCCTAACTAAGGGAAGCATAGTCCCCAGCCACATGGCTAGCAGGAGAGGGCAGCCATTTTTGAGAGGGTAAGCAGAGGCAAACCACCCCACAAAAGTGCCTAAGGAGCGGACACCCTGCCTGTTAAAAGTCCCTAACCCTACTGCTAGAGCCACAGGGTCACATATCCTCCCCCCCCCCCCACACCACTCTGGACTGAAATAATAAATAAACTAGCGGCCCCTCAAATAGTGCCAATCGGGGCGAAAAGTCATAAAACAACCGGAGCACGGCGAAACTCCCGAGGGGATGAGCGTAAGCCGAAGGTATCTACGCAGACAAGTCTAAAATGCTTTTTCATGCCGATGCACAAAACCCCAGCTAGAGATGGCCCGACCCAATGGGGCGGCCAGACCCCCCACATAGAAATCCCGACAGCATGCCTGAGCAGGGAGCAGAGGAGAAACTGAGGTAACCAGGACTACCTAAGCTTTATTCCTGAGAATGAGACGGTTCACCAAGATGATCTTAATAAAGCCGTCTACTCGCTCAGAAACTGACATGAATGCCCTGTCAGAGAGAACTGACACTATACAAAAAAAGTGAGGAAACAACATTCCTATTCCCAAGCAGAGGATGAATAAACAGATTAAACTACGAAATTCGCTCCCTAAAAGGAGAACCGAGGAACAGGAAAGAGAGACCGACGTCAGAACCCCCGCGTGCGATACACCCCGGGAGATAGAGGCTACCCACTTACAGCCATACTGAGACAACCTGTTTACATTCCTGGTCCCTGAGCTGCAGCAGGAACAAATGGAGCTGGATAGAGCACACAGGACATTGGGCCCGAAGTCACAAGACCCTAGAGAGACAGAGACGTCATCATACGCTTCCATTCCTATACTAAGGAAAAGGTGCTCACACTAGCAGGGAAAAAGGTGAGGTTCAATTCTGTAATACCCACCTGGAAATATACAGTGACCTATCTAAAACAACAGTAGACAGGAGAAGAGAATGCGGCCCCTTACACAAAAATTAAGGGATCCAAAGTGAGATACAGTGGGGATTCCCCTTTAAATTGATGGCGCAGGCTGAGAAAGATGCACACGGTGTCCTACATGGAAGATGCCCCAGATTCTTAAGGGCCCTGGTCTCTAACATACAGACGAGGATGCGACATCTGAGAGAGCAAGGAGAGTAGCCCAGAACAAGGAACGGCGAAGACACCAAGACACCCAACGGCTGGCGTCCAAAGGAAACCCGTTGCATGATGAGTAAAGAAGAACAGAACGACGCAGGAGTGTTAATGCAAAGAGAAATAGCAGAGAGACGGTGGTTGTCGCCTCCTCCCCCCCTCTCCCCCCCTTCCCCAGTCCCCCCCCTTTCCCCCCCCTCCTCCCCTTTTCCCCCCTTCCCTCCCCCCTTCCCCCTTCCTCCCCTCCTCCCCCCTCCCCCTTCCTTCCCCTCCCCCAGTCAAACTCTGGTATACCAAAATATGTTACCCTTAAATTGGTGGATCTACAGCCATGCATGGTCTCGATTGATCTCTAAATACTCCAGAGGGGCTCCGGGACCTCCTTGTTAGATTCCAGAACCCGACTCATCGAAAGTCTCCCGAGCAATATGCCCCCCCCCTCACCCTTAGCGAGGTGGGGGTTACTATGTTAGGGAGTTGTTATCACACCCACTTCTCTTTTCTTTTTTCCTCTCTCTCTCCGCCCCTCTATCTCCTCCCCCTCCCCAGGTGTCCACCATCCTTCTCCAAGCCAACCCTCCCCAGCACAGAACACACAGAGATCAGAAGACTCAACTACTGACGCCAAAAAGACCAACGGACTTCACCTAGACAACGCACGCAAAGGAAGAAGGTAGCCGCCCCAACCCCTGGGAAAGTGGAGGGATTTCAAGATCAAATTAAAAAGGAAAAATGGCTAGTAAAACCCCCCTAAAGATAGTGTCCCTTAATGTGAAGGGGCTAAATTCAGTAATTAAGAGAAGACTGTGCCCTGCAGGAACTCAAAAAAAACAAAAGGAGATATACTATTCCTTCAGGAAACCCATTTTAACACTGCATCTCCACCAACACACCTTCAAAAAGACTACCCCAAGCATATTACGATCTTGTACAAAACAAAAAACGAGGGGAGCTATATTATTCAAACATAATACACCATTCACCCTGAAAACGGTAGAAACAACCCAGAAGGCAAATACTTAATTCATATGGCACGCTCACTGGGGTAGAAATAGTCTTAGTGAACGTATACTCCCCAAATGACGGCAAGCAAATTTTTTAAGGGACTTATGTGATAACTATCCCTTCAGCCAAGAATCACACTATTGATAGAGGAGATTGAATATGATGTCCACCCCAGAACTAGACAGAACAAGTGCACAAGGAACCTCTCACCCACCATCACTGAAAAAAATGCTAAAGACTTTGAAGCATCCTAAAGTAAATCTCGCTTATAGATGTTTAGAGGGGCACAGCACCAGGGCCAAGGAACTACTGCACCGACACACTTTTTCGAGCAAATACCCAGTATGTACCTGGCAGATACCTGGAATGCGCCCTCTCCTCACCTCTGACAGCCCCGTTGCATTTGCCTTCCCAGCCTGGGTTCATGCCTGGCTGACGGGCGGGCTGATCTGTTAAATGATAATGATTAGGATTTAATAGGCTGCAATGCTTCGCGTGTCTACCAGATGGCATAAATTCATGAATTGTAATGCAGTATATATATATATACTGTGCAGTATTGCAGCCAGCAGGAATAAAATGCTTCAATCCCTGCCTGGAAAATAACCTAATGTACTCGGGCAGAAAACAGTCACAAACCTCAATACACCCGGGTATACCAGAATTCGTGGGACTAGCCGAGCTCGAATAAAGTGTGTCGCCAGTGTACACGTTTTTTTCACCCCCGTACCAGACCTATTCAAGGATTGATTATTTTCTGGGAGCCAAAGATGTTCTCCAGGCACCCTCCCAGTCAGACATAGGGTTAATATCATGGTCGGACCACGCTCCGGTCTCCCTAGTACTCTCTCTCCCCTTCAGTAAAAGCACTCAATATAATTGGAAACTAAACGATTCTCTGTTGAACCAAATGGATGTAGAAATAGACATTAAACAAAAACTCAGAGAATATTTCACGTTGAATAAGGGCTCCGTAGAGTCACCAGCAATGTTATGGGAAGCTCATAAGGCTACAATAAGAGGGACTATTTTTTCCATAGCATCATATAAGAAAAAAGCTAAGCATAAATTATACAATGAATTAACTGAAAAGTGCAGCTTTTGGAACAGAAACATAAAAATAACCCCTCAAAAAAATTATTTGAAGTACTAGATAAAACTAAGAATCAAGGTGGATTTACACACTAGGGACACTTTCCCCACAAGGGTTAAATGAGGGGTTTGTGTTTTATCCTTTTATTTAAATACCTTGATTTATTACATCATATATACTACGGATACATATACCATTTGCCTATACTGTTAAAATGTGCAAGTACTTCAGTATGACCACTAGATGTCATCAGAGATCACATCTTTACCCACTACAAGCCCTATCGCATATACATATCCATTGCAATGCGCAATCACACTGTTTTTAACACCTATCAGCTGCCCGATTATCCCTTTAAATAGCAGGGACAGGGGAGTGCTCAAACCAGCCTAAGAAGAAGCCGTGTCAGCGAAACGATCGTCAGGCAACTAGGGACGCATTGACGTCATTGGTGACGTCTCCCGAGACTTCCGGGTTCGTCACTTCCGGGTACTAACTGTCTCCGACGCCGAGAAGCACCCGGTTCACAGACTTCCCCGGTCTGTATGGTGTGCATACGGGGGTGATGTATAGGCTATCTAAGGACATATAGTTTTGTTGTGTGCCAGGAATATGCTTCAGTTTTTCTGTGTTCTAGCCATGTCGGGTTTAAGTTGTTATTAGTACACTACCCCATGACGCTTGGAGTTTATGTCTTTGACAGTTACTGCTCACTATTGTTACTTTGTGTGGTAACTGGACATCAGTACCACTGATCTCTCTAGTCCCATTATCATATATATTTGGGTTTTAGAGTGTGTACAATTGTGTATCTTATAAGCCTGTCATTTATTCATATCCATGAGAGCATTGAACACTGGACATTGATTTAAATACTGTCATTAATCAGCTTGCTGTTGATACATTGTGTGGGGACTGGACACCAGTACCACTTACTCATTTATCATGTATCACATATTAAGCCTTTAGTATGTGTATTTCACCAGATAGATAGTCATCTATTTATAGTTGTGAGGGCAATTGATACTGGGCACAAGTCATTGTCTACAAACACCTGGGCAGAGATTTATGCTGCCCATCTGTTAGACTCGCAGCACTGATTTTCATAGCTTTACCATATGTATTGTGCTTAAAAACTTCTGAGCCAGCTATGATATGAACAGCATTTAGCTACTCTATATTGCAGAGAGGGCTCCGGGCAAAAGACGTTGTCAGAAACATCTAGGCAGTGATTCCTTACCTGCCAATTTGTTGGACTCGCAGCACTGGATTACACTAGCTAGTTCACAACTTTGCATGTGGTTTTGACCATCAGTTGGCACATACCTACCTATCCCTATTTGAGGGTACCTTGATAGCCTGTAGCTACATTGGATTACTATATCCTTTTGATCCACCCCACCTTCACCGTGTTTTAATTCGCCGTTTATATAGGATTCATTTATAGAGACATTCATTTTATTTGAGGATTTCTCCTAATAAAGTTGTTTTTATCCCAATCCATTATACACATAATTCAGCACATTCGTGTCTTTATCAGGTTTTAATACTTTACTGTCACATCAGTATCATTAGCCATAGTGTGCTCCCAATATAGGGGTTCTTTTTCTCCTTTTTCGATATTGCCCTTTCCCCTGGTTGTAGCACCTCAGTCACGGGCAATAGCGAGGGTTTTTTCCCTCTCCCTTTCCCCTTCCCCTACCCTTATCCCCTCTTTACCCTGGTTGTTATACTAGATAAAACTAGATCTGAATTGAAGCAGACACAATTAGATGAGGTGGAGAGGACGTTAAGGTGGACCAAGCAAAAATATTATGATAAAGGTAACAAAGCCGATCGACTATTGGCATCCAAACTTAGAGGACTGAGAACCAAAACACAAATCTCAGCTATTCAAACTAGTTTAGGAACAAAAACATACAACGAGAAGCAAATAGCAAAAGAATTCTCGGAATTCTACCTTAAATTATACAATTTAAACTTCCCAAAGAATAGATCATCTGGATCTGAGGCTATCTCTGAGTATTTGGGGAAGTGTAAACTTCCAGAACTTACAGAAGAAAATCATTTAGAACTAAATAAGGATATAACACAGGAAGAACTTCTAGAAGCCATTGCTCAATTAAAAGCTAGTAAAACGCCGGGCCCGGATGGCTTTTCAAACCAGTACGACAAAAAATTTAAGAAGGAACTAGCCCCATATATGCTGGACATGTTTAATTTGTTTCTAGGGGGAGCAGATATTCCGACAACAATGTCTAAAGCAAATCTAGCAATCATACACAAGGAAGGGAGAGACCCATTACAATGCGGTAACTATCGCCCCATAGCCCTCCTTAATTCGGATCTAAAACTCTTTAGCAAAATCTTGGCAAACCGACTCACCCCAATATTGCCCAGTCTAATTCATATAGATCAAGTCGGGTTTGTCTCGGGAAGACAGGCCTCTGATAATACTAGGAAAATTATCAACCTTATAGACCATGTACACCTCTCAAATACGAAGGCTATCCTGTTGAGTCTAGATGCAGAGAAAGCATTTGACAGGATACGGTGGGACTTTTTAGATCAAACTTTGATCAAATTCGGATTTAGGGGCCAATACTTAGAGGGGATCAGAGCCCTATACAAAACTCCCACAGCAGTCGTGAAACTCCCAGGAGGGGACTCAAACCCCATAAAAATCACTAATGGTACCCGACAAGGATGCCCCTTATCTCCGCTTTTAGTCGCCCTCTCCATAGAACCCTTGGCAGCGACAATTAGGGACGAAAAGAATATCAAAGGTATTGAAATTGGAGAGACAATTTACAAAATATCCCTGTTTGCCGACGACATTATCCTAACCATGTCCAATCCACTGACGTCCCTCCCGAACTTACAATCCCAATTAGACCAATTTAGTAAAATTTCAGGATATAAAATTAACATGTCGGAGGCACTGAACCTTTCATTAACAGCAACAGAAGTTAAGTTGTTACAGGCAAACTTTAATTATAAATGGAGCTCGATAAAAATTAAATATCTGGGAATACAGATAACGAGCTCTTTTAAGACCCTATACCAACACAATTATCCCCCTTTCTTCGAAAAGATTAGAAAAGATCTACAGAGCTGGAACGAATATCAGATCTCTTGGCTAGGAAGAATAGCCACAGTTAAAATGAATATCCTGCCAAGACTCCTATATTATTTCCAGACACTTCCAATAGACATTCCACTAGCAGAACTTAAAAATATCCAGAATAGAATTTTTCAATTCATCTGGAAAAACAAAAGACCAAGGGTTGCTAGAACAATTTTACTAGCTCCAAAAGATTGCAGAGGTCTGGGAGTCCCGGATATCACTAAATACTATTTGGCAGCCCAACTAAAACAAGTAATAATGTGGAACAACGACCCAACTACAAGTTGCTGGCTGGGGATTGAGACTACCTATGCAGGACCCCCTTCTCTGCCGGCAACCCTTTGGACCGGGGGAGGAAGGGAGAGCCTAGCAGATAAATTAAAACTGGGAGCAATGAGGTGTACATGGAAGATATGGACAATAAATAAGGAGAAATATCATTTGGCATCGTCCCCCACTCTAATGACCCCCATATTTAGCAACCCTGAGTTTATCCCAGGCTGCCTCCCAAAGGGACTTAGTAAATATAAAGAGCTAAGGTTGGGAATGGCTGATGACTTTGTAGCCAAAAATAAGATTCTTGCACTCCCAGAGTTGGAGAAAAACATAAAATTACAAATCTACCGGTATTTGGTTATCTACAAATTCAACATTACCTACAAACAGTCTCAAAAGACACAGCGTTTACTGCTATGACAAAATTTCAAAGATTATGCAGAAGAGACTATTATTGCAAAGGTCTGATTTCTGAGTTATATCTGGGTCTGGCGTCAACGGCGGTACAATCTAAGCATAGCTACATGCTAAAATGGGCAGAAGACTTAAACCTAGACTTAGACAGAGATGACTGGGAGGATATCTGGGAAGCGGCCTCTAAAACATCAATTTGCACAACCATAAAAGAAAACATATACAAAACTCTGTTTCATTGGTACCTAACCCCAAATAGGTTGAGCCAGATTTTCCCCGGGTCCTCTGATTTGTGTTGGAGGGGATGTGGGCAAAAAGGAGACATGGCTCATATCTGGTGGAATTGCCCAAAAATTCAGGGGTTCTGGATCATGATACAAACAATGATACGAGAGCTCCTGGGGCTAGAGATAGAGGTGGGCCCACTGGTCTTGGTGCTGGCTAAATCAATAGAGGATCTACAACCCAAAGAGAACAAAATGATAAGCCACGTCCTGACAGCAGCTTGCTGCTCGGTAGCCGCAGCATGGAAAAAAATAAACGCCCCCTCCAAGCAGACAGTACTGAGACGTGTCAGGGAAATAAGATTAATGGAACTCCTCTCGGCACAGCTGAGTCAAAAGGTTTATAAATTCCATAAGGTTTGGTCAGTATGGCCAGACAATTAACAATAAAACTTAGGGGCCATACAAGACTGAAGTTGATAAGTCACCCCCCTCCCCACCCCCTCCTCTCATCTCTTCTCTCCACCCCCTCTCCCCCTCCCCCTCCTCCCCCTCCCCTCCCTCTTCTTTCTCTCCACTATTCTTGATTTTCTCAGAGAGAGATGTCCGGAAGCGGCTGCTTCCTCAATAGGTTGTTAAAATTGAAAAAAAAAAATGTTTTGTAGAATTCAATGGATTAAAGTTATTATATAAGAAAACAAAAAAACAAGAGTATTATTTATGTTGTAATATAATGTTTAATATTTTTTCTTTTTGTACATTGTGAAGTTGTAACAGATGTATGTTAAAACTGGTTATATGATGTCATTCTCTCAAAAAACAATAAAAAAATTGAAACAAAAAAACAAAAACATGTAGACAGAGTCGTGGCAGATCCTCTAACACATTTCACGCACAGAGAGCTTTGTCAAAGAGTGATGACTTCTCTGACTGAGAGCACGCCGTGCTGGATCTGCTGTGCTGCTTCGGTGATCGTGACTGGACACTAACCCCTAGTTCACTCAAGTTGAACCACTTGTCTTGCAGGGGATTATACCGCGCTGAAGCCACTGGTGCCTGCCTCTGTGACAGTGACAACTGCAACAAAGCTATAGTGCTTTTTGTGAGGCCATTTGTTTTTTCTTCCTTCACACCATTTCCCTCATTGTTTAGCTTTATCCAGCGGTACATATATTAGTGCTATTTCTATATTCCTCTGTTATTAGTGGTTAAAAAGGGAATTTTTACAGTGACTTTATTGGCACATGTCAATGTGAAGGCACCAATATAAATATGTCATAAGAGATCACAGCTTTACAATTCCAGGTATATTAACAATATAAGTTTTGGAGCACCGGACTTGTGGACTATTTGTAGCCCACTACTATCTGTAGAGAGTGAAAGATCAGCTGTTTGAAACAAGAGTCCTGACCACCAAATGATTGCTCATTAATTTGGAGCGTTTACTGAACCTACAGTGGCGGCCACCTTTATTCTCCTGCGGCCTTTTATAAATTGCGGGCAAATCGCGGGCTGATGGGGGCCATTTTCAGCTGTTTTGGGCGCCTGCGGGCATTTATATTGTTTAGCGCTAAGCGCTTTCATTGTCTAGCGCTATTAGCGCTATCAGCTGATTTCGGGCCGCGCGGAGAAGGCCCGTGAGAGTCGGATAACATCCCCGCATTTTTCCGGGTAAGTCGGAGGATAGGAGGTGCCGCAGCAGTATACTGAGAGGTCGGTTTTACATGCCTCAAAGAATATACTTATTCGTATTTCTTTCACCTGATTGGTTTGTAATTCTTGAAAAAAATGGTGTATTCCTTTTTGATGAATGCCAATAACAATGACATTGCTCCATTGTTCAAGCACAATGTACAGTAAAGAGTTTTCAAAGAATTTTCTCTACTTTTCCCTAACGTCTTTCAAGATTTCAAATGTCCTTCCTTCTCTCCTGGTGGCTTAGTGCCTTTTGTCACTCCTTCTGGAAGGATACATGGTTCATCATTGGTGGTTTATTCTCGTTCTTCCTCTGATGGATTATGCCCTGTGTTATTTGTGTTCTTATATAATTTATTGTAGTAGTCCTCATTTCTCTTTATAATTAGTTCACAGTCTTATATTGTTGATTCATTGTCTTCTTTGAGTGCGATTATTTGCTTCTTCCCAATCATGTCACTGCTTTGAAAAACAAGAAAAACAGCGCACAAAGCATATGGTGAAGTAAGTTAAAATATATATTATATAAAATACAGGTGATAAATCTGTGTACATCAAGAAAGATTAAGCAAGCATTTCATGTACTGAGACATGAGTTACCAAACATTAGGGAACAACCGGAGCAGTCTCTCACTCTGCACCCTTTGATGATGTCAGTCAGGAACAACTGCGATGTGTGATGGTGTCCACAGGTAGGTGGCCACTCCCAGGATAGCACTATACTTCCTCCTAGGTGTAGCCGTCCCATCTGGAAAACTTGCTTCGTTGGTGAAAAACTCCGATATGAGGAGAATGGAACTCCACAGTCTTGCTCACTATCAGCTGCTTCTGTAGTTGCCAATAAGCCGCCAGATGGTGGTAAGCAGAAGTGGGAACAATCACGTCCGTGCTCGGGAGCAAGACTTTCCACAGCTTTAGGGGTCAATCAATAAACTATGAGGTAACCTTTGCCTTGTCAGGAGTCAGCTGTTAAAACGTATCCTACGCATTTTGTAAAAAGCTGTTACTTCTTCAGGGATTAATTATTACTATGAAAACCCGGAGTATTTACTCCCAGTAAAAACAGTTGATTGGCAGCGTGAAAGTTCACGTACAGCCAATCACAGCCTAGACTGAGTGCATAATTATGCTTAAAAGGTCTCAGTGAAATGACTGTGTGAACCCTCTTGGTCAGCCAGTCAAGTTTGTTTAATACAAAACAGCACCTATTAGTTTGTTTTACATATCAATCAGTTTGGTACATTCTGAGAAAAAAAGAACGCACTTGTGAGCTCTGCAACACAAAAATGCCTGGACGTCCACTGAAGACAACAGTGGTGGATGATCGTTGGATACTTTCCATGGTAAAGCAAAACCCCTTCACAACATCCAGCCAAGGGAAGAACACTCTCCAGGAGGTAGGCATATCATTATCCAAGTCTTCCATAAAGAGAAGACTTCACAAGAGCAAATACAGAGGGTTCATCCAAGGTGAAAACCATTCATAAGCCTCAAAAATAGAAAGGCCAGATTAGACTTTGCCAAACAATATCTAAAAAAGCCAGCCCAGTTCTGGAACAGCATTCTTTGGACAGATGAAACTAAGATCAACCTGTACCAGAATAATAGGAAGAAAAAAGTATGGAGAAGGCTTGGATAGGCTCATAATCCGAAGCATACCACATCATCTGTAAAACACGGAGGAGGCAGTGTGATGGCATGGGCATGCATGGCTTCCAATGGCACTGGGTCACTAGTGTTTATTGATGATGTGACTGAAGACAGAAGCAGCAGGATGAATTCTGAAGTGTATAAGGATATATTGTCTGTTCAGATTCAGACAAATTTAGCGAAGTTGATTGGGCAGCGCTTCACTTTACAGATGGACAATGACCCAAAACATACTGCAAAAGCAACCCAGGAGAATTTTTAAGGCAAAAAAGTGGAATATTCTGCAATGGCCGAGTCAATCACCTGATCTCAAGCCGATCGAGCATGCATTTCACTTGCTGAAGACAAAACTTAAGGCAGAAAGACCCACGAACAAACAACAACTGAAGACAGCTGCAGTAAAGGCCTGGCAAAGCATCACAAAGGAGGAAACCCAGCGTTTGGTGATGTCCATGCATTCCAGACTTCAAGCAGTCATTGCCTGCAAAGGATTCTCGACAAAATATTACAAATGAACATTTTATTTATGATTGTGTTACAGTAATTTGTCCAATTACATTTCAGCCCCTGAAATAAGGGGACTGTATATGAAAATGGTTGCAATTCCTAAACGTTTCATACAATATATTTGTTCAACCCCTTGAATTAAAGCTGAAAGTCTGCACTTCTATTTCATCTCGGTTGTTTCATTTCAAATCCATTGTGGTGGCGTACAGAGCCAAAATTATGAAAATTGTGTCAGTGTCCAATTATTTCCGGACCTAACTGTATTTTGTAATAATGGATCTCTATTTGATTATAGGTACACTGCAGCTGGAGAGAGAAAGACTTCTCAAGTAAACCTCTCTCCCACCCTATGTGCATCCCAGTAATATCCAGATGGTAGGAAGAACACACACAATAACTTAGACAGCGATGTTGACTTTTTGGCTATGTTCCCTATGCTGCTGGGACAGACCTGCATGAAAGTTGCATCCAAGCAGCTACGCAGCTACTTATGCAAGTTTTCCTAAGCATACCTGTGGTACCACTGAGGCCAAGATGCATTGGTATAACTGTTCATAGTGATCATTAGATAACTTCCTGCTTTCAATACTACAAAGGCAAGCTTTACAAAGCTATGTTTCACACAGCAAGTAATAGCTGATTCGATTTGTCCAGTTAATCTTCCACAACCATATGACTTTTGAACATTATGCCAAGTGGGACAGAAATGTCAATTTTGACAGCTTCAGGGTTAAAAAGTCTATTCTGAAAAATTTGAGGATTTTGGATTAACTTGGGATGCAGTGTAAATAAACTACTGCAGAATTTAATACAGTGAAAGACGCAATCAATGGACTTTTATGGCATTATAGGAATATGGCCTGGACTAATCTGTGAATGAAACTGATGACAAAAACATAAAATGTTTTAATAGATACAGATTTGAATACATTAATGTATTTTTTGTCATTGTTTTTAGCAGTTTCAGCCTTGTTCGTGTAGGAAATGTTGTTTATATACTGTATGAAAAATATCCAGCGATAATGTATAATTTAGATAAAGTCTGTATTCCATTCAATTGACAATACCTGTACCGCACATGAACACGTTCAATATACAGTAGGTCAAATTTCCAGATTTCCATAAAATTTTGTTCAAAATGTTTAAATTTCATCCATTTTAAATTAATTGTAGCTGTTGACAAAACAAATTACAACTACAGTACAATTTCCAACATTTTAACATCTCTATGGTTTAATTCTCATACTACTGTAGCTCAGGGTCCCACTAAGACAGGAATCAGTCAGTGATAGGGAAACTGAGTGAATGTGGGTGTATGATGGAAGTTGTCAAGAACAATAAAAGGGTGATTTGACATTAGAACATCAGGTCGATAGTCCTCCACTTGGGTGAACCAAGATACCTACCGCCTTGCACATGAGCCTGTCTTGCGGGACATAGACATCAATGGGACCAGTGCCCTAGAGAGCAGACCCCTGCAGCTTATACAGTTACAAAATTATACCAGTTTTAGAGAAAGTCTACCTATTTTCTCCCCTACAGTAGTACCCTAATAGGGATAATGCCTAGAAAATTTTAAATCAATTGTGGAGCCAAACACAATGAAAAGTGTGATCCTATGAGTGATCAATGTGCTAATAAAATTAAAAACCTATAAATACAAACATATCTCACAAATAATGAAATATCTATATAAATAATAGTATGCAAATATGAGTTAAAGTATGCACACAATACTTAAAAAGGACATACTGTACATGTACTGTAGATACATCAGAAAAGTGGGTGTAAAGTTCTTATAAAATTTACTATTCAGTTCCTTCTTTTGACAGTGGAAGTCCAAAGTGTATTGAATTTGAGCAGCTTATTTTAAGGAATCACAAAACATCCACAGATAAATATATATAGGATAAAAACAAAAAGCACACTCTAAAAATATGTTTATTATCAACGCACAGGTATAAAATCACTCACAAGTACAATGTAAAATCGCATGTCAGAGCAACAGCTCTATTTACTAGCCACCACTTCCCCAAAGAATGCAATCCGCAGCCTCAACTTTCCTTGTCATGGAAAAGATTATCCAAAATACGCCTTTTGGATGCTAGCAGAAAGAAATGCTCCTGTGACTCTTGGGAAAGCCTGTGTGCTCCTCCTAGATTGTTTGCTTTATTGAGTATGTCCTAATACATTTAATCACTATTCACATGACTTCATCAGGGGTGTACCACAGCAAAAATCAACTCTCATATACTGTATATTTTACGGTTGCCAAGCAACATATTGGGATAGTCTTGAGCTTTGAAAACAGGGAGGCTCTCAGTAAAACATGAATCAGACATCCATAACTATACTAAACCAAGATAGAATCTAAAACATATATTATATACATCTATAAATAGCAAATTATTAATATGTATAATATACTACAGTATACTGACAATCAATGTAATTTAAAAATGTATGTCTATATAAAATCAGAAAAACAGATAATATATATTTTGGATAAGTTTTTCCATTCCAAGGAACCAGTGCTGTGAAATATTTTTTTCTGGAAATGGTGGCTGGTAAATAGAGCTGTTGCTCTATTTTAACTCTGGTGAGTGATTTTCTAACCTTACATTGATATTAAATATATTTTTACAGTTATACACTATGGAGTGTGCACTTTTTGTTTTTATTATATTATATAATTAATTGAATTTCCTTAAGTGTCAGTTTGACACTATCTGTATTTACTCTTGATGAGTTTCTCAATAAATGTAAATGAATGTCAGACTTTCTAATTCACCTAGAAAATGACTATGAAGGAGGAAAAGCATGTTTCAATATAACTGTAAACAGTAAAAGTTAAAAGTGAAAACATCATAATTTTTTTTTATAAATGAAACCTAAGCATGCGTTTAAAATCCTTTTACTGAAAAATGTACTATATGAAATTGAGACAGTGTTTTTTTCAATGGATATACTGTAGTTTCTGAAAAGATCTTCTTCTTTATTGTTTGTATGTGGGGATACTGCTAAGATTTTAAAGGAAATAATATCTAAAAGCTTGCTTTGGTGTTTATGTAAAAGCCTTGTTAACCTATACAAATCAGTAGGTTTTACGTCAAATTCCTATTTAATGTAAAATATATTTTTTTTAATAGAAAATATGTATAAGAACATAGTAATATATTTTGACCAGTTAAAAGTTATTATTGTCTTGTATGTATTTCTCCCCCCTCCCATTCTGTGGGCTGCTAAGGTTTTTGATTGTGATACCAATTATGGGTTAAAGATTTTCCTTAATCATTCTCCTCCTGGTAGAACATGATGTTTAAAAGGATGGCATTTTCCAGAAATCCCAGGTGTTAGTAGTGTGGTGCTCTTTTCTCGGTGAGAGAGATCCTGGGGTTGCAGAAGCAGAAGCACATGAAGTGTCCTCCAAGTCATCAAAGAACGAGTGTATGTCAATGCCTGCCATATTATGTGAAAACCCCAGTAGTATCAAAGGACACAGTCCCGGCCATGGCAATAGCCACACCTAGAGTTTCTGATGCCCATTATCTGCCATGCCTTCGGACCAGTGTTGTTGGGCTTATGGTTTCATCTGCCATAGAAATGCTATGAGAAAATATTCAGTAGATTGGAGATGGTTGTTCTTTCTGCATTATCCCAAAATAGAAAGTGAGGCAGCCCAAGATGTGCTGGACAAGAATGGAACTGCCTATTTGGGGCCTAAAAAGGGGCTAGATTTTACAGTGGTGGAGAGCCAAGTTGTGATTGAAGCTATCGTGACAGGGAGTCCACTTGTAACATTTATGCTCACCACAAACCAGGACCAGACCGCGGGGCTGAGGTGGGGATAGGTATACACCGACCTTAGACCACGAAGCCGGGTCCGGATTGTGTAGTCTATAGTTGTGCGTAGCCGGGTCAGGATTGGAGAAGGCAGAGTAATCCATTGACAAGCCGGGGTCAAGGCAGGTGGCACAGGAGCGAAGGTTGAGGTCTCAGGCTCGTCAGCAGGAAAAACTTCAGCGAAGGCGCTTCAGCGTAGGTGCTGTAGCGCGATAAGGCTTCTGGAAGGTGGCACAGGAAAAGGACATAGAGAAGGCTATGGGAAAACAAGGACTGTATACAGGCCACAGGAACACTGAGGACTTCAGTGTAGCCGCTTCAGCGCGGCAAGGCGAAGTCTGCCAGGAACAGGAATAGTAGCACCGGCGCTACAGTACAGGAAAGGCCTTAGGATGCAGGAGGCTTCAGGAAAAGTTGACTATAGCACAAGAAGGCCAAGTCAGGCAAAACAGAGGTGCTTGTGGCAAGCACAGCTACATTGAAAGAAAGTCTATGTTCTTCAAATTCCTGGGGGAAGGGCAGGGACTGTAGCATGGGAAGTCAATAGGGAAGCTGCTGCATAGAAGGCAGTGTCAAACAAACTGCTGTGTAATTGCAGGAGCAGGTGGTTCTGACTGCACAGTGCAGGGAGGGATTTGCCTGGAACTCAATAGCCCTAAAAAAGTGATACAGCCAAACCCAGGACCAGATTCCTTACACCACATCTTTTGAGCTATATGATATCATTGGAGAATATGGAGGTCCCATCATGCTGCTCTGAGGTTTTTGCAGGTTCTGACAGTTCTGGTAATGTTGCTGCCAAGGCTGTTGAAGAAGGCTGTCGAAGATGGTGCCCTGATTGGGGGAGATTGGACCCCTTTTGCATGGGTCTAATAGTTGTATATTTCTCACTGTGCTTGTGGTTCTTCCAGTCACATTTTTAACTGGTGGGAAGGACCCCTAAGTCCCAAGGAATAAGAAAAGGCCTAGCACCAGTACAGAGATATTTATTGTAGAAGGAATATTCTGGAAGGAAACCAGCTTCCACAGTTATTTTGCCAGAAAGAGAGAAACCAATATACTGGGTTCTTCTAGGAGTTCCCCATGATAGAACCCTCATTCTGCTTAGCCATGCTGAGTGTTGTACTCAGGAGAGTGTCCAGGAAACAAGGGGGAATGATTACTCCTAATGCCCTGAAGATATAATTGACCTTTTTGGGTGGTGCCAGATGAAATGGGTCTGGAATGCTGTAAAAAAAAAAAAAAAGATACACATTACTATCCATTAACCTTCAAAATTTAGTTCTACACATTGCATAATGCATTTGCCCATTAAAAATACATTAATCACAATAAATAAAATAAATACATTTTGCACTCACCCTTGCCAGGCACCCACGATGAAGGCCATCCTCATCTTCATCACCGTCCATGACCTCCGGTGCTGAAAGACATACAGAAGACTAAAAAGAGACACTATAATGTCTCCTAACCCCATTATCACCTTAGCGGTTATTAGCCGCTATAGTAATTAAGGGGTTAACACACCCTCAACACCCTTGGGGATAATACCCCCTTCCCCCACCCCCACTACCCACAAGAAAAACAATACAAAGCCCCACAATAAACATTACTATATTTAATAAACAATACATAACCCACCAACCCCCTGTGCCCCCCCATAAAACATGATTTATTATTTGACATACAGGGTTAATAACCCAGGCCAATGGGAGTCCCCATGGTCCTGACGGGTGTCCGCAGAGGCAACATCAGAATCAAAATTATCAGGGGCAAAATGCTTCCAGCCCCAACTATAATGTTGCATGGAACCAAGAAATGCCCTATAGCCAATAGGGATGCCCGAGGACAGAAACCCTCGTCTGCCCACAAGCCTCTGTATCTAATGGATGGTTAGATATACCACTATTATCATTGTATGTCAACGGAAGATTATCCAACTTCCTTGTAGACACCGGCGCAACCCGTTCTTGTCTTAGTAAACATTCCTACAAAGGTCCCATGAAGCAAGCAGATGAGTCCTCTATGGGTATTGAGGGTACACTAAAAAATGTTACAACACACCTGTTTTGTCGGTACATTTAAATCCTAGGTCCGACCAAAAATGGGATCACCCATTTTGGGTTATTCCACAATGTCCGGTAAATTTATTGGGGCGTGATTTAATGGCCAAAATGCAAATTGATATAAGTATTGATGATAAAGGAGGGATTATTGTAAGTTCTCCACATCCCTCCCCCAATAATTATGATCTTTCTCTCTTTCAGCACGACACTGGCAGACTGAAAGTTTGAGGGTTAACCATGCCAGAGAGATTAGTTGAACAACTGTCCAAATGATCAGATTTTGCTACCCATGGGGATATGCCTTACAATTGTTTACAATATTTAAAATGCTTTCCATGTGTTAAAATAAAGTTTTAAGACCTATAATGCCTATCCTATAATGCCTATCTATGATCCAGAAGCAGAGATGCATGATCCTAAAGCACACACGGATGTGTCTGCTCGAATTGAAGGTGTATGGATCACACCAACTACTATATATATTGCATCAGACAAAGGGGCCTTTGTATGGGCTCAGGGACAGCAGCTTGTATTACAGGACAAGTATTTACCTATTGACAAAATATGGGATATAGAATGGAATCTTTATTCTGCCGACATACCTTTATCATTACAGGACATTGACCCACGGGTATGGACGACTTCAAATACTGACACAGGTCTCATCTCATGCACACCTTATGAGGCCACACTAAAGCCAGGAGTAAGTCCGTCTTCATCAAACAATACCCATTATCTGCAGAGAAGGAAGCAGGGATAGAACCTATTATCAGGGAATTACTTGCAAAGGGAGTGATAGAACCAACTGTCTCACCGTAAAACACACCAGTTAACCCTGTCCCTAAACCTAACAGCTCGCAGTGGCGTTTCATGCAAGATTTGCGCGCAGTCAATGAGTTAGTGCAACCATTAGCGCCTATAGTACCAGATGTCACAGCGATCATTACAGCCATACCTGCAACAGCGACATCTTTCACAGTAATAGATCTTAATTCAGCATTCTTTTCCATCCCGGTGCACCCCAACACAAGATCTTTGTTTGCTTTCACCTTTAAAGGTGATCAATTTTGCTGGTGTCGTCTCCCGCAAGGGTTTTGCGATTCACCAATGGCTTACAGTACCATCGTGCGTATGACTCTTGCTGACTGGTGTCTGTTTTGCTGCAGTATGTGGATGATTTACTACTCTGCAGCCAAGTCTGATGGAGCATCTCGCTGCTATGGGTCATAAGGTCTCACCACAAAAGGTTACAGATGGCGCAACAAACTGTCAAATATTTAGGCTTCATACTACAGCCAAGATAGAGACTCCTATCACCAGAACGAGTCAAGGTAATTGCCAATCTCCCCAAGCCCAAGACGAAAGCTGCTATGTTGTCTTTTCTGGGGATGATCACCTATTGCCGCCAATGGATACCGAACTGTTCTCACTGGGATAACATTCTGAGACATTGACATTGATGCATAAGCCAGACACACTGCAATGGACGCCAAAGACTCTCACTGCATTCACCGAACTTAAGACTGCATTGTGTTCAAGCCCTGCTCTGGGCTTGCCGAACTATAACCTGCCTTTCCATTTGTTTTGCAGCGAGACAGGCACCGCGGTTGTTGGCGTACTGGCGCAAGAGCATGGCTCGGGCTATAGGCCGGTGGCATTCTATTCTAAGAAACTTCAGGAGATTGTGCAGGGGTTTCCGGCATGTTTAAGACAGGTGGCTGCATGCGCTATTCTGGTAGAACCAGAACAACCTATTGTGCTGTCACACAAACTAACCTCGCATAGACCACACCAGGTACTACATGTTCTCAGGAATCTCACTACGCAGCATATGACTGCACAGCGTAGAACAGGATACGAAACCATCCTCACATCTACCTCAAATCTCACTGTCAAATATCACCCACCACACACTGGTCCAGCTCAAATTCTGACTAACCTGTTACTGCACAACTCTGACATAGACAAAGAAGACCATGACTGCCTACAGAACATACACAACACGACGTCAGTAAGGAGTGACTTAGAAAGGACGCCCCTTAAGGAGGGAGATGTATTGTTTGTAGATGGTTCATGCTCTAAACCTGCAGATGAAGTATATCTGACAGGATTTGCAGTAGTTAGGTTACCAGACACAGTAATCTGTTCTGGAGCGTTACCGTTTGTTTCAGCTCAAGCGGCAGAGTTAGTTGCACTGACAGGAGCATGTAAAGCATCATCACAGAATACGGTAATCATTTACACAGACTCTCGTTATGCATACTGAGTGGAACACGATTTTGGTGTGATATGGAAAAATCGTGGTTTTGTTAGTGCTGATGGTAAGGGCATATCACATGCCACATTGGTAGAGCAGTTACTGGACGCCATGTTGCTACCCAGTAAACTAGCAATTGTTAAATGTAAAGGACATGCTGGAGGACAGACAGATGAGGCCAAAGGTAATGAGTTGGCTGATTTTTACGCTAAAGAGGCTGCACAATCACAGATTATGTTTCCAGCCTACAACACCACTGTTGACACACAGCTCAATATGGTAATGACATGCCATCTCCCAGACTATGATCTTAAAATGTTACAGGAACTTGCAGAGGAAAAGGATGTAGAATTATGGGAGGAAAAGGGTTTGAGCAAAGATTTATTTATTTATTTATAAAATATTTTACCAGGAAGTAATACATTGAGAGTTACCTCTCGTTTTCAAGTATGTCCTGGGCACAGAGTAAAACAAATAATACATGGTTACAAGTACAGTTACATAAATGAACAGGGTATACATTATATACAAGACATTGCGTGCACAGTTAAAGAAAATATATATTATTGGCGTATGAAACAGATACAGACCAGATTAAAGTGTGAGACAGCCTTATATTTGAAAGATCTTAAGCTGGTGGTGGATATGAGAGTCTCTGGTAGGTTGTTCCAGTTTTGGGGTGCACGGAAGGAGAAGGAGGAACGGCCGGATACTTTGTTGAGCCTTGGGACCATGAATAGTCTTTTGGAGTCTGATCTCAGGTGATAGGTGCTGCATGTGGTAGGGGTGAGGAGCTTGTTCAGGTAGCTGGGTAGCTTGCCCAGAAAGTATTTGAGGGTGAGACAGGAAAGGTGAACTTTGCGCTTAGACTCTAGTGATGACCAATCTAGTTCTTTGAGCATTTCGCAGTGATGTGTGTTGTAGTTGCATTGGAGAACGAAACAACAAATTGAATTGTAGAGGGTGTCAAGTTTGCTAAGGTGGGTTTGAGGAGCCGAGCCATATACTATGTCTCCATAGTCAATAATTGGCATTAACATCTGCTGTGCGATACGCTTTCTGACCAGGAGACTTAGGGAGGATTTGTTCCTGTAAAGTACCCCTAGTTTGGCATAGGTCTTGGTTGTCAGGGTATCAATGTGCATCCCGAATGTTAAGTGGGAGTCAAACAATAAGCCCAGGTATTTAAAACTAGTGACAGGTCTTAGGGTGGTGTTAGCGTTGGTTCTAATCAGGAGCTCCAACGGGATTTGGACTAAGGGCACAGGTTTTCCTAAAATAGCTAGCCCTATTGTAATCTCACATTTTCATGGAATTGGGCATAAGGGAAAGAAAGCGACAGGTGATCAGATTAAGGAATTTTTTTTAGTAAGAGACATTGATCAGGTAGTCGAGACACAATTAGCCAGATGTCTAACATGCATCAGAAACAACACGCAGGGCACACGACCTGCAAAACATGAACATTTACCGCCACCTAGTGGCCCAATGGAGCAAATACAGATTGATTTCACACAAATGCCAACAGCGGCAGGAAAGCTAAAATACCTACTAGTAATGGTAGATCAATTTAGCAAATGGGTTCCCACGATGAACGAAAGCTCAAAGACAGTTGTAAAAATACTTTGTAAAGAAATCATTCCCCAGTGGGGATGCCCACTTCAAATAAATAGTGACAGAGGAACACATTTTACATCTCAGGTGACTCAATGAGTTGCTAAAATTCTCGCTATAGATTGGAAGTTTCACATACCATATCACCCACAGTCTTCAGGTCAGGTAGAAAGGACCAATCGCACGATCAAGGATAAACTGCGTAAAGGAACAAAAGGTACCTTTTCAAGATGGCCAGATGTACTTCCCGCAGTCCTTGCAGAAATCAGAATGACCCCGAATAGTACTACCAAATTGTCACCATTTGAAATTTTAATGGGGCGGCCATTTCCAACTCCCTGGGCTCATGGTACGTATTGCCCGAAGGAAGTTGGTGACCTAGAACAAATTCAAGAGAATTATGTTTATCACTTGATACAGAAATTAAATGGCATCTATGGTGATGTTTCTTCTTCTCTTCCGCTCCCTTCAGATAAGCCTACACATCCTTTCCAGCCCGGGGATAAGGTGGTGGTCAAGCATTTTCCCGCCAAAGGAGGGATGATGGAGCCTCCCTACGGACTTCCAACCACGATCCTAGCAGTGACCCCTACAGCCGTGCTGACTGAAGAATCATCAACATGGATACACGCGTCATGTCATTTCAGTTTATTATGTGGATGTGATTGTTTGTTCATGCTTAATGCTAATAAAAGGTTTGCGATTGGTGTTCGTTTGTAGTTAATGTTGTATTATGTTAGCTAATGCGTTTTATGGTTATTTCAGATATTGTTAGAATTTCTTTCTTTCTATTTTACTGTTTAAATTCATTAATGTTTTAGTAATTAATTGTTTTGATTGGTTAATGATTTAATTAATTCATTGTTGATGTTGTTATTGCTTGTATTGATTGGATTTGCTGGCTACTGTTTTTATTTAGTGAAGTGTGTTTTTTTGGAGTTTACATAAGTTTTATTATTGTGTGTCTTGTAAATTAATGTATTGTAATTAGGATGCCCATTGAGTGCTATAGATGCTTATCATGCCCATATTATTATTATATGGGTATGATGTACCACTATACTACTCAATGGGTACAGGGTGGGTATAGTCAGTCAGGGGTGGGTGCTTAGGCCTCCCGGGTTTGAATCGGGTCAGGGTGAGTTAACCCCTTAATGACTATAGTGGTTAGTAATTGCTAAGGTGATTAAGGGGTTAGGGGCCATTAGAATGTCTTTATTATGTATATACTGTATATGCTTTCTTGCTACAGAGGACAGAGGGACCTGCTGTTGTGGTAAGTATAACTGTATTTATTTACTTTATTTTTGTATGCTAATTGTCACGGTAACTTATGACAAGATATAATGAACACCAAATATCTGGGATGAACTGAATGAGGCTTAGATATAATAAAATATAATGTATTCCTTAAATAAGGTGAACACAGCAATATAGTACAATTAACAGACAAGAAGGTAACACTTACTTAGGGTTGGGGGATGGAGAAGTATCAGCTAGCAATTCTCCAGCAATCCGGTGACATTCCAGGTGGAATCAGAAGCACAACTAAAAACTGTAGGGTGGACACAGTTTATACAGTAGCGACATACTTTATCGCACTAAATGCCGGCGGCATGCCGGGATCTACCCCAGCTGCCGCCAGTAATATCCGCGCGCCGCCGCGTTTCCCACACGCACCCCCCCTCTACCTCGCGCGCAATTTACTATCCTTCCAGACCCCGATCCCGGCTTCTGCTCTGCCCCTCTGCTTCCCCGCACCCCCGCTTACCTTAATTTGATGTCCAGGGGTGTCGGGGAAGCCTGGGGAAGCCAGGGAAGACGGGGAAGCCGGGCGCGCCTGTGACTGTGACGTCACAGTGCGCCGCCACGCGCCGCGGCTACCCGCTTCCCAGCCTCATACAGCCAGCGGCATTTGCTCGAATAAGAGCTGCCGCTGCTGTATAACTGTGTAACCCTATTCTTAACATTGAATACAGACTATTGGTGAACAATTATCTGTATCCAATCCCTAACGTGGAGACACAGATTAACCCATGCCCCCCAGCTAATTAGCCCATGTGTACTGGGACACTTTGGGTAGCACCATAATTAAATCAGGGGCGATGACCAGTTTACCAAATGAAGTATCTGCATTGTTTGTAGGTGTAGACATAACACTTACAAACCACTCCACCCTCAGGTAACAATTAGAGTGGCAGAGTCTGTTGATTAGTACTTGATCTGTTGATTAGTACTTAGTGTAAACAATCAGGCAGTTAACTTTTGATCACAGTGCTTAGGCTCAATCAGCCGGCTGCCCTTCATGACCTATTAGCATAGCAGATGGAGTCTGCATTTTCAGGGCAGATCCAAAATACCATACATATAGACTTTAATATCTACACATATAAATAAGTTCCATTCTGGTGGGCTCAGTGGGTCGAAATTTGCCAGTTCTTAATGCCTACAGTGACTCCACATATTGGCCAAATATCAACTCTCTGCGACCTCCAGAACTGGAGATACAGAAATGCACTTCAAAACATCTTTAAAATACAGGATTATAATGAAACATGGGAACAGGGGAACATACATTTTCATGACATGACAAGGTGTAAACCACATTCCAGGACCGCAGTCCAGTTAACCCCTTGCCTCCCTGGTGAGGTCAGGGGGTGTCCATATGGGGTGCAACCCCTTTAATACCGGGCCAACCCCCCTCTCCCTCTACACTAATGCAGTGTTTAATAATGAGCAAATAATCTATTATCCATATCTGGATAATAGTTATTTTGCCCATTACTGTACTGTATGGGTTTGGGCGGAGGGGGGGGGGGCGTGTATTGATGTTTATAACAATATTTATTTATATACATTTCTTTCATAGTGTAGATGTGCAGGGGGTCTCAGGAGCTGAACCACGTTGGTTTTAGGTCTGGGGACCCCCTGCTTCCCGAGATACAGGCACCTTTATGGAGTGCCGGTATCCCTCTGAATTGAAATGTCCCGCGTCACGTGACCGGGACATTTCCTTGCATAGGAGATACCGGCACCCCATAAAGGTGCCTGTATCACGGGAAGCAGGGGGTCCCTGGACCTGAAACCAACGCGGTTCAGCTCCGGAGACCCCCTGCACATCTACACTATGAAAGAAATGTATATTTAAATAAATAATTTCCGGGCGACATTTTAGCTGGGAGAGGCGGATCTCTCAGAGCCTCTCTCTCTGCAGCAGAAATGAATCGTCGGTTTAGGCCTTTTCAGAGGCTCGATGTTCTCGCTGGCAGCAACTCGCCCATTTTGGGAATTTTGCTATCACAGGTAATCGAGGCTTTCTGAAAACACCCAAAAAAACATCATTTTAAATGCCCTGGTGATAATTTTTATCAACCCTCTCTGAATGAGGCCCTGAGTCTTTATACAAAGGGTTATTACTATCAATTTAACTATTTAGATATATTTGCTTTTAAATCCTTAAAAACATGATAGGAGCTTCATTCCAAGTGTACGAGTTCCGGAAACTGGGACGCATCGCCAAGGCAACATGGCATCAAATGATGTTGCTGGGTCAGGTGATGTTGCGTTGCTATGGCAATGTGACATCATGATGCCCAGATGCCGGGAACCAAGGTAAGGATGAGGAAAGGAGGGGAGGCACATGGAGAAGAACACAGCTGGCAGCGGGGTACAGGAGGAAAAGATTGTGCACCCCTGCATTAGAACACGCATGCTCCAACATTCCAAGAACATTGTAATCCATGGAACATGCATGCATCTACATTCAAAGAGCTGCATGAGCATTCAATGGAACACGCATGAGACAACATTCAAAAACTCACATATGCATGCATATAGACTGTGTATTTTAATCATTTATTCTTGTTTATTAATAAGCAACAACATCACAATTATTTTACAGAATGAAACTGTACAAGAGACAGCCAGAAGAAGAAGTCGATTGAAGTCTAATAACTAATAACACTTTCACTTTTTTCCTACCAACATCTTTTTTGTTAATATTTTCTACTATTTTAATATTTTAGTCGGCGTAGGTACATAGAGACAGACACATTATTATTCTTTTTTACTATGGGATTTTCACTGAAATAAAAACACTGTAACTGCAAAACATTGCAAATTCAATGGGCTGTTCCTTTTGTAATATTTACATGTACAGTATTGAGTTCTGACATTAGTGATGTGGGATTTGGCCACAATACTGACACAACTTGATTACACTATCTACTGTATGCATAGACAAATCAGATTTTCCCCTACTTCCTGCTTCTATTGTAGAAAACAAAAACACCCATGGTGGAATAGCAGCGGCTAAGGTCCCACCTGATTTTTTAGTCTTTAGTTCATGTGAAGACCATCCTCAGCCCTCCTCTTAAATTCTAAATCAAAGACAAGCATATGCATTCCATAGACATGCATGTATATAGACAAAGCATACACACACTACCTTTAGCCTTTATTTCTTCAAGTATTCAAGTATAGGAAGCATAGGCAAAGTGTCTGTAATATTTTCTACTTTTTAAATATTTTATAGCACCGACCAATGCTTAAACATCCTTTTTTCCGGTCACAGCACACTCGCATCTCAGTCGTGATCAACCCACAAAATATTAATAATTGCCATGAATTTAGATTTAACTTCTCGTGGTCACACTAGCAGTACATATTAATATATCTGTAACGTTTTTTTAAAGAAAAGTTTGTTTTGCAAAATATATTACAAACTCAGTTGTTTTTCTTAATTATTTATTTCATTAATATTTTTTACAGTCCTAAAATTATTTAATTTTTTTACCCCTTTTAAGTGCTGTTGATTGTGTGATTAAAATTTCACCGGTTTCTCCTTTTGTATGTGAGCCCTGTTTGGATGTTGATGGTCATGTTTTGTCCTGCATTGGCATTTCCTGGGTTCTTGTCTGCATTAATCTGATCCCCTCATTAAAGCGATGTCATCTTTTAATATGCTGTACAGCTGGGATATTATTGCAGCAATTTCTCTCCTGTGCTTCTAGCTGCATTTTTTGTTTTTCACAATACAATCAAATCTAGAGCAGCATTGGGGAGAATGACCCGTGGGAGGTAGACCTGGGAATTGGGAGCGATAATTACCAGTGCATGTGCTGGGGGGTGGGAGGGAGTGAGAGAGTGACCAGTGGGGGAGAGATAGTAGGATCTGTAGGGATGAAGAGAAAGTGACCTTAGGGGAGGTAGAGAAAGGTTTGTGTGTGTGTGTGTGTGTGTGTGTGTGTGTGTGTGTGTGTGTGTGTGTGTGTGTGTGTGTGTGTGTGTGTATATGTGCGTGTTGGGTGTGTGTTGTGTGGGTGCGGTGTATGTGTGTGTGTGTGTGTGTAACAGAAATTGACATCTGAGGGGTGAGTGACCTGTGGTGAGAGATTGACCTGCTGGGAAGGAGAAAAAGTTTCATGCGGGGGATGAGGTAAAAGGTAACTTGTGGGGGGAGAGACAGTTACTTGTGGGAACTGAAACCAACCTGTGGGGAGAGAGAGCGATTTAAAAGTTTGTTGGCGACAGAATGACCTGTGAGGAGGAACATATATTAACCTGTTTGAAGAGAGAGAGTGACTTGTGGGGGAGGGAGATAAGCACTTGGGGGGAGAGAAAATTCATCGGAGTAGAGAGAGAGATCAGTGGGAGGAGGGAGTCATCTGTGGGATTGGGGAAGATAATCACATGGGTGAGGGGTGGAAGAGAAAGTAAACTCTGGGGGTGAGAGCTATTACTTTCTTGAGGGCAAATAAAGTGATCTGAATGCAATTTTTGTGACCTGGAGGAATCTATACCTAGGCCCTCTCTTTCCTATGCCCAGAAAGCACCCATGTGTATAAGTGCCTTTCTTTCCATTCCAATAAACTGTGCATACTCATTAATACTGTCCTGTTACTCTTCTTACCATTGGAATTAGCGTTGAGCACAAGAGAAGAGCAGGATTCACTATCATTAAACAGCTGACTGGAGGCAGTAGGTAGAAACTCTGATCCCCAGCATCAATGTCTCCACTCCCCTTCCACCAGGAAGAGTGGGCTGCTGGGGAGCTACCTAAAGTCAAGGCCAGCTGAAGATTTTCCTTCCCCTTTATACCTTCCTTCCTGTCCAACTCTGGAATGTTTTTCTATTATTTTTGGGTGGATACTGTGAAAATAACACATAGTATAGTACTTTTTAAAATCTTTCTGTATATTCATTTTAATTATAGTATAGTGCTACTTTGAAACCTCTACATAGAACCTCCCTTTATGAACTATGCAGCTGGTAAGAAGATCCGCCTTACATTTCTGGAAAATAAATATAATCTACATTATTATAATATTTTCATACTATAGCTATTTTAGAAAGCACTGTGCTCCCTAATCATGCTAATCAAATTCCACCGCTCCTCCTAAATTGCGTTGCAATTTGTTAGTGACATTTCTACTTTTTGGACCTACGTCTACTGACAAGGGAGCTATTTGCATTAGTTATTGTGTATCTTTTGATCAAAACGTGATTCAAACCTGCTAAAAGTGTCAAGATAATCTCCAAATATACAGTAGAAGGCACATATACTAAATGCATACAATTTCTTATTGTCCTAAGGACTAAATTTGGTGAAATATGGGAAAGGGCCCAAAGGGATAAATTAATGAAGCATAATGCGGTTTGTGATTTAGTGAAATTAAAAATTGCAAGGTAGAAATTTCACTTCAAAATTGCAAGCCAATCTTTGAGGAGCACTGGAAGTGTATATTTACTTTGAAACTCTCCTTTAGCATGATCAAAGTGCACAGTGATGTCTAGAATAACCCCACTACGAAAACATTGTAATAATTTAGATTATAATTTATTTCAGTGTGTGAAACAGCTGTTTTTCTAATTCTGAAAAAAAATGGAAACAAAATTAAATTAACAAATAATTGTTAAGTTTGTATGCTATTGAAATCCGCATTTGGTTATAATAACCTTGCTCTCATAATGTTTTATCTTCATTTTCTATTTTTCTTATAATGTGGAACAGTTTTTAAGCCAAGATGACTACATTATTTTTTTTTTTTTTTAATTAAATCTCTAATTTTAGTTTCAAATACCATGTGTGAAAATAAAAAATGATTACTGCTGGAACAATAACAAATTACTCTCAAATACAGTAAACTTACTTTATTGTATTTTTTATAGCTACACTGTGCAACAGCTTCTAAATTGTGAAGTATCTATTTAGTCCCATAAATATTAAAGGAGAACTACGTCAACTAACAATTGTATTTGGAATACAAAACAATGAGAACATTTTATTTGGAAAACAAGAGTGACTAGTTAAGTTATTTGTAGCCAAATCATTTTAAAACATTTTAATAACCAACGCTGATGATTCTGAACTACAATGATCATAAAAACAGAGGTGCCATCTGGTGATCTAAATAAAAACAATTGATGTGCAATTTATATCTACATGCATAACATTTCTCACATTTCTTCTTTGTATTACCATTAAACAATAGAAACACATTATTAGTTATGATTATTACACCCATTTAAAAAATATGTTAAATTCCAATGATGTAGAATGTTTCCTAATTCATTTGAATAAAAAGCATAAACATAGGAAATTTACATTAACTATGTCAGACACCTGACCTATGGATACATTCTGTTTTTAATTTGTTGTATTAAGAGAAGTGCTCACTTTTAGGTAAAATCATATTGCTAACTGCATCCGTCTTTAAAGTTAGTTACCACTGGAGGGTAATATACAGCTGAGACAGCCTTTATTCTAAATCAGCCAAAGCCGTGCTGCTCTGACAACCGCGGCCAGAAGCCCACTGTTTTCTTATTTTTCCGAGCGGTTTTCGTTATTTTAGCGCTCGCCTTTTTAGCGTTGTCTGCAATACTGCAATACCGTATAGAAACTCAGGTGGGCGAACGTGAGCTTATGTCTTAAAAGTCTAATAGCAATTCAACCTGCCGTACATTTCTACAAGTCTGTGTGTGCACGCGCAGTCATTGTTCTGTAAATTGGAAGATTTATATTTGAAGCAGAGATTAATTATCGTTCCGAGTTCATCCTGTATACAGTAAAAGTACTGTATGAGGATCCTTAGGGAAAAGAAGTACAGTATTACAAAAATATAATGTCGCGACTTCTTCAGAAAATAACATTATCACATTTATATATGTATTATTTATTAATCAAAACTTTTACTAGGATGTTTTTATTTTATGCGCATGCGTGTATGTCTCATTTGAACATTGTTGAAACACATAGGCGTGTTACAGTATCACATTTCTGCGCATTAAACATTATGATGACCTTTTGAAAATATTTATTTGAACTCATAATCCATCATACAGCGCTCTCCCCCTCGCCCCCGCACACACACAAGGCTCAAGGATTTCAACTTCTTATCTACACCTCTCCCACACCATTCATTTGTTATGGATGGCTTTCTGGCTTGAATCTTCCCGAGCGTGGCATCACATTCCTGCGCATGCGTGTATGACTTCCCATTCAATTAGAAGTTCAAGTTTTAAAAATATATATATATATTTTTTGGTTATCGACATGGGCTTGCATAACAATTCTGGATATGCTGAGAATCAAGTTTTAAAAATATATATTTTTTTCGGTTATCGACATGGGCTTCCATAACAATTCTGGATATTATGAGAATCAATCACTACTGTTGCTTTTTAATTCTACACTAGTCATGTACGTTCTTTATGAGGTTGGTGGCATAGTACTGTGATTTTTATTTGGGGGTGTGGGGATCAAAACATTATGATGACCTGTTGAAAATATTTCTTTGAACTACAGGTAATCCATCACACAGCGCTCTCCCCTTGCCCCCCCCACCCCCTCACACACACAAGGCTCAGGGATTTCTACTTCTTATCGACACCTCTCCCAAACCATTCTGTTCTAATGGATGGCTTTCTGGCTTGAATCTTCCCGAGCGTGGCATCACATTCCTGCGCATGCGTGTATGACTTCCCATTCAATTTGAAGTTCAAGTTATAAAAATATATATATATATTTTTTGGTTGTCGACATGGGCTTGCATAACAATTCTGGATATTCTGAGAATCAAGTTTTAAAAATATATTTTTTTTTTCGGTTATCGACATGGGCTTGCATAACAAATCTGGATATTATGAGAATCAATCACTACTGTTGCTTTTTAATTATATACTAGTCATGTACGTTCTTTATGAGGTGGGTGGCATAGTACTGTGATTTTTATTTGGGGGTGTGGGGATCAAAACATTATGATGACCTGTTGAAAATATTTATTTGAACAAGTAATCAAGCATACAGTGCTCTCCCCCTCCCCCCGCACATACACAAGGCTTTGAGGTTTTGTTCACGGTAACACATGCGCACGTGTGATAATCCCTTCTCGAATTTAATATGTTAATCTGATTAGCCCTTCTTGGCAACTAGTGTAGACAGAGCCCTTCATCAAAAACTTGTGAGGCTTTGAGGCTTTGCTGAGCTGTTTTATCTCCCCTGTTGACTCACGTGCGATAACAGATAACCTTCAAACCCACCCCCTCACCACTTCACACACAAGCCTTACAACGTGAATAGAAATGTTTATCCACACCTTCCAGAAATATTTATTTTATTTTATCAGGAAGGAAAAATATAAATAAATAATACAAATAATCATGAATTACAGTAGAACGAGTAATACAAATTTTCAGTCTTTATCTTTTTCGTCATGGCCACATTGACGCAGGAGCAGGAGTAGGAGCGTGGAATGGATGGGACCTTCAACCTTCCATCACCAAGCGCACCCCCTCCATCAGAAGAAAATGTGTTCATGTATGCCGTTGATTGCATGACAACCTCGTCAAGACCACGCCAGGAGACAACACAGATAAGGCGACCAAGACAGGAGGAAAGCATCCTCCCAGACCACCTACTCTCGCCTGCTGCCACAAGCACACCCGCTCCCAGAATCCCACCCACACACGCTTGCATTGAGATGGTGCCCGACATCATCTTGTGTGATTTGTCCCAGCAAGTCAGGGAGAAGTATAGGCTTGCAAGTGGTGGTATAGTCCAGAAACATGCCATGAACATCTTCAAACACCACGTGAGTTACGAGTTGTACTGTGGGTAAGCCTACAATATCAATTATGAAGGGAGTCAATTCAAAAAGGCTCTTCCTGAAAATGTAAGAAAAACTATTGTGGAGGAATTGCTGCGCTACAGATCATTTAATGAGAATCGTGAGAGACTCCATAAATAGCATTTTGCAGCATACAAGGCATCGTCCCTGGAAGGACAGACTGGTGGGGATCGAATTCGCTGCGTGATTGTTCGTCTGTTCAAAAGTTATAAATAAATGTTTTTACTGTACTCCAATAAATAAAATGTTGATTCTTTTAAATTGTCTTTATAAATAAATGTTTTTACAGTACTTATTCCATACACCTGCAAATGTTTTTACCTCGTCCAAGAAATAAAAAGTTTATTTTTTAAAATGGTTTCATTACTGCACCGACACACTTTATTCGAGCAAATACCCAGTATGTACCTGGCAGATACCTGGAATGCGCCGCTCCTCACCTCTGACAAGCCCCGTTGCGTTTGCCTTCCCAGCCTGGGTTCATGCCTGGCTGACGGGCGGGCTGATCTGTTAATGATAATGATTAGATTTAATAGGCTGCAATGCTTCGCGTGTCTACCAGATGGCATAAATCATGAATTGTAATGCAGTATATATATATATATACTGTGCAGTATTGCAGCCAGCGGGAATAAAATGCTTCAATCCCTGCCTGAAAAAACCCAATGCACTCGGGCAGAAAACAGTCACAAACCTCAATACACCCGGGTATACCCGAATTCGTGGGACTAGCCGAGCTCGAATAAAGTGTGTCGCCAGTGTATGTTGCCTTTTATAACAAAATACAGTGTTTTCTAGAACATACTGTACAGTACTGTACAGTAAGTAATGGTTGGTTAATTACTGTAGTAAACACAAGAAATTAGCATTTCAATAAGGTTCCATGAGGCATACTATAGGCATGCGCATTGAATCAAAACAGTATAAAACAATACATACTCTACAGGTATAGAATACACATAATGCATACTGTAGAAGAAATACAAACTTTTTATTTTTGGGGTTTATTATACAGTATGTCAAAAAGTATTGTACACTGTATGAAAACAACAGCATACTGTTTAAGGATTTGTATAAAGCTCACAGTTATTCTATCCTAATCAATAAAAATGGCACTGCCACTAAATTCAGCAATGTGCAAGCATCGTTACAAAAAGTGATGCTGTAGTATCCATCGAAATCCCTCCATTTGCCGTTCTCCGCCTGATGACAAAGTTTCTTTTCTGAGGAAAAATAAAAATAAATAAAAGTATTACTGGTACCGTACTGTGCAGTATGTTATATTTTTCCGTTATTTCTGCTGATAAGATTGTTCTATTGTTCAAAATTTATACCATAATGTACCATATGCCATAATGTTTTAACTCCAAAAGAAATTAAAAAGTTGAATATTATTTAAATAGTTTCATTGGTTCATTGTGCAACGTTTTATAAAAATGTTAGTGTTTTCTAAAACATACAGTAAGTAATGTATAACATTTCACATACTGTAATGGTTGGTTAAAATTAGTCAATCCCCGAAAGAAGTTCCCACAGTCCTCTATGTCAGTCCCCACAATAATTTTCTCGGGGGGCGTCTCTCGTTCACATACACGCATGCGCCTAAATGTGATGACACGCATATGCGTTTCAACAAGGTTCCAAGGTTCCAATTAGACATACTGTACAGTAGGCGCATGCGCCTAGCTGTCCACCAATTGTTCAGTATCTACTGTAGAAGCTGCTCAGCCAATGATATTGCTGGACTACATTTCGCGAATTGAGACAAAAATAATAGAACTAAATAGCCATTAGCAAAGCGATTGATGACAGGAGAATCGCTTGACTGTGCATTGATATTGATATTTCCAAAAAAGAATAAAATACGGCAGCCGTACTCACCATAGACTTTACCAATCGGTTGGCGCCGAGCCACTGCCAAAAGTCCCGTAATCTTGATTATACACGTAGTTGACAGGTGACAGCGGATCTGCTATACCTTTATTTGACAGCTGATGAAGCCAAAAATCTTTTTGGTACATGCAAGCTTGCTGGTATCTGTACGTGAAATCCTGCTCAGGCTGCAGGTATCCAGGCGGGGAAAGATTGCAAGGGTTGCCGGTCACCAGGTTTTCACTGACAGTCGGACCGTTATTGGAAGCCGGTGCTGGCGCTGTTCCATTGCTGGCCTGAGACAGACGATTCTTAATTGGTTTTACCATGACCTTTCTCCTTTTGAAGTCTCCATGATCAAAGATACTGGATAAATCTGGCGCAACACACCAATACCCTCCTCTAACTCCGGGTGCAGAATCAATACGGAAAAAAAACCCGGATCGATACATAACTTTTTTCTTATTGCACGCTCCCACACATGAGCATCTGGTGAAAATTTGTAAAAGTCATAATTTTCGATAACATATTGATAAATTTGACCAACTGTGGCCATCTTATCATCTGCTGAATTAATTGCGGACCATATTAAATAAGTGTACGTTAAGTCGGGCTTTTTGAACATGTACTGCGGCAGTGTACTCATCTCGGAACTCTCTGAACAATAGAACACCAGACACTGTGCATTGAGTTTTTAATATGAAATGCCTAAATTGATACAGTATTGTAATTTCTTCAGTACCAAGGTCAAATCACAATGGACCACTGTGGTATTTTTTAAACACCTGCAAGTCGACACATTACTGAAGCACATGTACAGTACTGTAGTGTACACATTAGAATTCATTACAATTCATTCTGCCACCTTGCGGATACGTGAAGAATTGCACCAAATTAAATCCGAACCATTATCATTAAACAGATCAAGCGCGGGTGACGGCCGACATGAATGCGGCATGAATACGGCATGAATGTGGCATGAACGTGTTCAAGCACGTGGCATTCTGAAAAAGCCACTGCAAAATAACCGTGAAGTGTTAAAATAAAAGCTGCCGCGGCTGTATGGTGCATGACCATGATGTGCAGAAGTCAATGATCCTCTCGGTTGCAGAGGAGTCTGGTAAATTCTTTCTTCTTTCTACTTTTCTTCTTTCTGTTCTCCTTGGTAATCCAATTGGTCCAATTGGTCCAGTTGATTTTGATCTGACGGCTTCTTGGACTCAAATGAGATGTGACAAACCTTATATAAGGCCTGATGTCATATTTGATTGACAAAGGGTAAACCCCGCAATCCGATTGGATAATGGCTTCCATATTTTTTTCATACTGTAATGTCACGTCATCTTAAAGGGAGGGAAGCCAGCCAATCAGAAAGGATTTTGTTTCCCTCCCTTTAAGATGACGTCACCAAAAAAATAAATGGAAACCATAACACCACACCCACCAATCAGATTGGTAGATATACCATGTAATGCCTTTCCTTTTATGCAATAATGTGGTGTCATCAAAAATGGAGGGATGCATGCTACCTGATTGGCTAACTTCCCTCCCTTTTTCTTAGTATATACTGTAGATTATATTCTCATTTTATAGAGGGGGGACACAGGATCTGTTCCTGTAGTTTGTGGGCACTCAACACCAATAACCTTAATCGCAAACTCACCCATGAAATCAGCAAACAAGCTATTACATGTCTAGAGCTCACAATTTCTAGGGGTGAAAAGGGTTTATTGGAGACAATAATACACTGCAAATCCAAACCTACTAATAGACTACAACGTTCTGACAATCACCATCCACGATCACAAGTGGATTGCATCCTTATGGGACAATTTTTGAGAGTCAGGAGGAATTGCTCTAGCAACTCTGAATTTGAGAAAGAGGTGGCTCTTATGAGACAAAGATTAATTGAAAGAGGTTATAGTGATGAAACCATTAAGAAAGCATACAACAGAGCCAAGTACACTACATGCGACACTGCTGACTGAAAAACCTGCTCTTCCTGCTGACCAGAAGGTAATCTGCTTCATGGCATCTATAACAATCAGTGGTCACAAATTACCAACATCCTTAGTAACCACAGGCATATACTATGAGAAGACAGAGACCTATGTCAGGTCTTAAAACCAAGACTGACACTAGTCAGCTGAAGGGCTTCCAACATTAGGGAAAATTTTGTCCACAGCCACTTTGAAGCCCCAACCACAAGTAAGTGAGTGAGCAACAGATCAGTGGGCAACTGCAAGAGCCAAGGCTCTAAAGCATGCCGCTTTACCCTGCCTACCCAACATTTTCACAACTGGGATTACCCCAAATGTTTTGTAATAAGGCAATTAATCAATTGCAGAACCATGAGAGTTATCTACAGTACCAAGTGGTATGCCTTTGCAGGAAGAAGTATGTAGGCAAAATGACTAGTCAACTATGTCACAGAGTCCTGGAACATCTGTTCACAATAAGGAATCATCTGGATACTCCTCTGGCAAAACATATCCATGAAGTACATAATGGTGAATACAGGGACCTGAAATTTATAGGTATTGAACATTTACCTGCAGGACCGAGAGGGGGTGACTGGGACAGGGAACTCTTGAAAAGAGAATCCAGGTGGATCTTCAATCTGGGTACCTTATCCCCTAAAGGTCTTAATGAGGGATTCATTTTCTCCCCTTTTATTTGATTGTACCTATCAGGGCTATTCACTTCTACAACATCACCTCTAATAACATGGATCGCTAGTCCTAGTGATGTGTGCTATCTCTTGTACATCACAATATACCACAATCTGTATGTGTGTATATCCCTCCGTACTGCCACAATGACTGCTACGCTGGTGTACTGTACATGATTATCACTATAGAGGCCATTTGAACATATTTCCTTCTAAAACTATAATCCCTGCCTGTGGTCTCTATGAGTATCTCAGAGTCTATTACCTAAGTGGTTAATACACACTTACTAATTTCCAACCACGGGTCATCTTTTTTCCTAGTTCCTCCTTTTTGGACATATTTGATTATTTCCCATCTTCCCAACCTGTCTTTGGCTTAACAGCAACCTTCCATATGTGAATACCACCAAACAAAGTTATGGTTCAACCTAACTCCAATTACATCTACATAAACCACAGCTCCGTAACAAGGCGGGCCCACCTAGGAAGAAGTGTATCATATGCGAAACGTACATCGATGCATGTGTGTCATGGTCAAGTGACATCACGGCATGTTGTGGAGAGCGGCAGCGGTTTTTAAAATCGTGGCGTGCTCTCTCTGGGAATGGAGTTTACAATCCCTAAATAGACTAATAACTTCCATCAATTTCTGAGGCTTTACCTATGATACGGTGTAATACAGGACACATGTCTCATTACTAACATCATTAATATATTGACCGGTGCTACGATTATGGCACTGATATGGTGCGTATGGGAAGGGGTTATGACTTTACCTTCCTATTACTATGAGGCTATAGTTATGATACGGTTCAACGTTGTACACCCTACCTCACTCTTAACACTGTTTAGTATATTGAGGAGTGTGATTGATTTGGCCAGTAATACCACAAGTTTGATTATCACGTCTGGGGCGATATCTGTGATACGGTGTACTATATGACACAGTGTCACAATATAGGTACTATGTACATCCATCCTACAGTAATACCTGTGAGGCTATTGTCCGTGATACGGTGTATCCTAAGACTCTGTGCCTCTATCTTAATAATATATCTGAGGCGACATCCCTGATATGGTGAACCATGAGACACCGTGCCTCACCATAGCTATCAGACACATTCACCCCAATAATTGTGAGGTTCTGCTTGTGATACAGTGTATCTAAGGACACCCTGCCTTTAAATTAGCACTGCAATAACTTTAGCCTATTGGACCTCCTAACTCACTTGACGTCCATGATCACAGTACAAAAACATTGACGGATACAGTTCCGCTGTGAATCAGCAAACCTAATAAGGTTAAGATCTGATATATTAATATCAGACCAGTATTACTGATCCAATAGACTATTTTGGGGTTAACACACAGCGTTACTATTGGTAGGGACACTACATAATGTCTAGTGGTGTTCTGCTAACTTTAAGCTGCTTAATATGTGGACCCCATACAGACTTTTAAACGTAGCACCTTATGCTATTTCTACTAACCAGAGAGTACCTACATCATTAGTAGAAGAATTGCTATTTGATACAGTATTCTCAAACAATCCAGGGGGAGCATATAAGGGAGAAAAGACAAACAAAATACACAATATAAGTGCAGATGTATGTAAATCTGAGATAAGGCACTTTGTATATTCTTGGCTTATATGCCGAGCCTACTCACAGGATGCAGATAAATTAAAAGCACTTGCAAGAAGGGTTGCTACCCGTTGGATGTAATGGATGTGTGTTGACAGGGACTCCCCTCAATGGCACAAACGATGGTGAGATACGATGTTGGGAGGAATGGAAAAACTACATAGTGGAGATCAGACTGATAAACTAAATCCTTATGTAAAAAATATAAAATGCGCACTTACAATGTGCATGTAAAATACAGGCATATATCACTTGGCAAGTAAATTGATAGGTCACCACACCGCTCACAGCCTCCCTTCAGTTTTCTATCTCCCACTACTCGTGGGCTGTTGATGGAGTTTGTCTCTGCTCTTTCACGTCCGAAGGGGCATCTGACATCACAGCTGCAGGGATGTTGGGTAAGGATCGCCTTCAAGTCCAAAAAGAAGCACTCTATGCGTTTCGCCCAGTTAAGAACTGTTTCCGGCTTCGTCAGGAGTGTGTATGTTGATATGGATATGCCCGCTATATATACCTCTTCATATTAATTAATTAGTAATAAACATAAGTCTAATCAATTGTCACTATTACTTATCTACTTTGGTGAACAGGCATTAGATATCGCA
Source organism: Ascaphus truei (assembly GCA_036426205.1). NCBI lineage: Eukaryota > Metazoa > Chordata > Amphibia > Anura > Ascaphidae > Ascaphus > Ascaphus truei. Next base: position 81,138 of record WSYH01001352.1, read on the forward strand.
GTTAACATTGGAAACAACATGATCCGGATACAATATGGTAATCTGTGAACCATCATTGGTGATTTAAAATGTGTATAATCTCCTATTTATAAAAGGAGGGGAGGAGTTTAATTATGTGATTAATACATCACTATATATGTGAAGGACAGGAATTTAGGTGATGTGTATATAAATACTCCTTCTATCAGATGAAAATATCCATTAGAAGAAGTATAGGATTAGGGAAAAAGATATGAGTCATAATATAGTTATGTCTTTACTACATATCAAGGGGATTCTTTTTTGCCCCTTTACTATTTATTACGTAAAAGAGGGATATTGGCAAAGGTATAATGAAGATGTGAAAAAGAATTAAAGTGCGCAACTAATTAACCACAAGTGATAGTATCAAGTGATATAAAGCAAGTAAATACTGCAAAACCCCCCAAAATTAAACTAAATAGTTATAACCACATATTACCACAGTGTAATAAAGAAAGAAAAGGTGATGCAAAAAAGCGCTAATGGGAATGAATACAATGAACCCTGCTATGAGGGGGAGCCCTATTGGTAGAAAGGCAGCCTGGTGGAAAACTGATGGTACAATCAGATAAGACAGCATAAACAAAAAGAGATACCGGCGCCTACTGAGTCCAAAATAGATGGAAGTCCTGTTGAAATAGTCCCAGTCCCAAGATGATCTACAGTCACTAAATCCTTGGGTGCTCCGTTAGGACTTCATGCAGGGGAAGTAGAACATGGAATGAAAGAAGAGAGATATTTAGTGCAACACAGCTATACAGATTACACAGACATATAAATGCAAACTGGCTGCCACAGGGGGACAAGACAAACAGACACAACTAGACAAACAACATTAAAGCAAAGCTATTGATAAAAGTTAATTTATTAATAACTAAAAATTATATGGTAGGACAAGATGCTGATGTGCCGCTCCGGTGGGTTAAAATCTAGATAACACTCACGGGACGGCAGATGTAAAATCGCATTAGACCAATGTGAGCTGGTATCCACGTGTAGGGGGTTCGCAGGGTGTTCAGGATGCCGTGCACTCCTTCCGTTTCTCCTTGCTGGCAATAACCGGAAGTGACGTCTCCGTCGTGCCGAAACCGGAAATGGTGTCGCCGGATGTGACGTCACGGACTGGCAATCTCCAGTGAAGCCTCAGGAAAACAGCAATCCGCACCTCCTTGCCCCTCTCTCGCTCAACCAAGGCACTCAGCGATTGTGCTGCATGTATTTCTACTCTGCAAATATGTCCAAAATTGAAATAAAATAGCCCTACGCATTTCGTGTGTTTAAACACACTTCCTCAGCACAATCGCTACAAGAACCCCTTGTAGAGAGAAAATAACTACATGCTTTGACACCATTGGAATGAATTATGCTGGAATAAAGAGATTCCACATCAAGTGTGACAAACAGGGTTTGACTATCACAATTTATACCATCTAATCTCAGTAAGGTATCTTTTGTATCCTTGATATGAGATGGTAAATTAGTTACAAAAGGACGCATGGTTTTATCCAAGTAGACACTACAGTGTTCAGTGAGATTGTTGTTGCCAGAGACAATAGGTCTTCCTGGCGGTCTCTTTTGATCTTTATGAATCTTAGGCAAGATATAAAATGTTGCCACTGTAGGTGTCTTGGGTAGCAGATAGTCATGCTCATTTTTATCAATAATGTTATTGGCAAGGGCACTGTTCAAGATAGTTTGAAGTTCTTTTATGAACTTTATTGTTGGATTTGAGTCCATTATCTTATAAGTTGTTTTGTCTTTTAGGATGCGTTTGCATTCCTTTACATAGAATTCAGTGTCCATAACCACAACATTACCACCCTTATCTGAGGGCTTAATTGTGATATCTTGATGTGTCATTAATTCCCTGAGTGCCAAATTTTCTTTTTTACTGATGTTATACCGCATGTGTTTTTTTGTTTTCATTCTTTCTAAATCCCTTGTAACCAGGTTGGTGAAAACCTCAACCTGAGGACAGAGTGACATTAAGGGGGTAAACTTGCTTTTAAGTTTGCAATTAGAAAACGGACCTTCTTTTTTGTCTGGTGAGCATTCGTTATCGTCCAATAGTGACATAAGATTCTGAACATTGGTCTGGTCGGATGCTGCGAGGCCAGTATTATCAATTTCACGCCGTGATTTTTTGGCGTGAAACTTATGCAGGAGGAGTTTGCGGGAAAACAAATTTAAGTCCTTTACCCACTCAAATAGATTAAAGTTCTTGGTGGGAGAAAAGGATAATTCCTTCTCTAATAGTGAAACATGATCACTTGTGAGATTGATCTTAGAGAGATTAAAGATCTTTAGTTTCCCATTATCCGCTGCTGTTGAATCTACTTTTTGCGCTGGCCTCTGCCTGCTTTTAATTTACTGCTTTAGTCAATTAAGCAGAGTGTTTAGTATCAGCTACATTCTGTTTTTTTATAAATACTAGCCTCCTGATTTATTATCTGTGTTTAGTGTTTGTTGTATGTCATTGGGCGCAGAATTAATCCACATACCACCAACCTGTTATTGATTTGCACATACAGTGATAATTACAATCTATTAGCTTAAACAATATATCTACCAGCAGTACACTGTTTTGGGCTATTTATGTCAATACAGGTTGGTTTGATTGGTATGCTGCACCACATGACGCACAATACACTTATATAGGGAAGGCGTTTTTGAGCTTTGACAGCAGGGTAACTCATTTCCCAATTAAGGCCAATTGGTGTCAGTTGCTATTGCCATTGTATTCAGGCATAGCATATTCTATTATACACCGTGGCCATCTACCATCTCTCCATTCCTTCCCGCATAAGTACATTATATATAGAAAATTATATTCACTATATTTTAAGAACCTATTTTATGTATTTTGTTAATAAATGTTAAGTTTTAATTGCCAAGGAGTGCACTCCTTAATGAGCCTCTAGTTGTTAGTGTCGGCAATAAATATGCCTTCACCTCCCAACTGTTGTTAATTCATATATATGTGTTACCTGCCATACCGGATCAACGCAATATTTTCCGGAAGGCCTATCAAACAATGGCTAAGGTAATCACAAAGAAAAGACTGTTTAAGACTATTTTGTGTCTCTCAATCTGTTTTGCTTTTCTAGCAATATCAGCCAGCGTTATTTTCAGGTTACAATGGCATTTTGTGACTCAACAAGAAGGCGAGATCATCAACTGGTAACGTACAGCTGCACACGGTATTACCACACCAGACTCCAGAATCGTGAAACGAAGACTTCACTACGATTTGAAACCGGTGGAGGTACAGTCGGTGGGTATACCTCAAGGTGTGTATTGGAAGCCGTTTCCTAAACCTATCATCCAGAAACGAAAGACTTTGGGGATTTCACAGGTTGTGCTGTTTTATTCAACTGTGCTAGCTAAAGAAGCTGGTATAACTACGCCGGAAGGAAGGAAGCTGGTGACACAACATGTGAATGCACAGATGCAACAGCTGCAATCTACAAGCCTGAAATATGATTTACCCCTTCATGACCATTGGAAGCAGCAGAGCTACCGTGAACAACGTTGTTATGCTGAATTTGGACATTGCTATTTCATTGACTTTCAAGGAACACGTAAATGGCCAACGAAGGAGCTGAAAGCTGATCATTGCCCTCGGCCTGGTGTAACCATGAACAATATAAGGTATAAGCAATACCCTATTTTTTATCTGAATACAGGACAGAATACTCAGAAAGGATTTGTTCCCAACGGACAGACTGATCCAAGAGTGGCATTCTGGGAAGGTGCTGAAGAAGAAGAGTATAGAATACCTGGAGGGGTAAGAGCCTATAATTCTGCTGTTTTTTGCTCTGACAGTATTTACTCAGAATGGTGGAACCAATCAACAACCGCTGATGAACTGTTACTCAAACTTCAAGCTGTGATGAAAGATGCTAAAACTGGACAGCTACAGACAGCAGCACTTCCGAAAGAATGGAATATACAAAGTGATGGTATGTTGTTTTGTGAACCTACAGCATGGGACACTTGCACTCAACCACGCTTTGCTACATTTACCAATACTACATACTACAGTCATTCATGTAAAGGTTTCAAGAATGCGTGTGGTATCACATTGGAGAAATTGATCAATGAAGGAATCTGTGATAAGGACAATACAGTATTCAAATATGGGTGTAAACCCTGTTCTTTTTATTACAATCTCACGGAAGGCTATTTTAACTGGCAACCGAAAATGATTGATCAAGGATTTTTACATTTTTCTGGGTTATGAGGTTTTTGGTGTGTGGAGTGAATAATGATTATGAAACCTAATTATACAGTCTACTCCCTGTTCCAGAAATGTCTCAATGATAGTTTGCATATTAATGTAGACATGGTAATCAGGGCAATGAGCGATTTGATGAATATCCAAATAGCTCCAGATGATAAACCCTGTGTATATGACACGTGCACCACACATAATATTGTTAACATGCCCTATTCAGAGGCATTGTGGGGTACGAATGCTACAATTAATGCCATAGTGTATTATGAAAATGATACATATTTCATGAATGAATGTAAGGTTTCAAGTAAAACATCTACAAGGAAATTGCTTACTAACGATGATATTCTTATAACCACAGGACACCTGCTGAGTGATTCTGTTTCTGTTATAAGCCAAATCTCTGACTCAAATGATGAAGAATTAAGGAGAAGTATTTTGGTGTTAAGAGATCACCTGATAAAATTTGCTTCCTACATAATTTCAGACATTATAGTGTTATCTGAAGAAATCAAAGCTTTGGTTATTCTTAATCACATCACTTCTATCAGGTTATCATTGCAAAATCACAAGATTGACATATCACTTTTAAATCTCACTTGGATCACACAGAATCTCAATTTAAGTCCGAAAGAATCTGAGATCCTAGCATATGTTTCACAAACCACAGTTTATGACATACGAGAAAGAAACCACAGGCGGGTTCATAACCCTGATGACTCTTTATGGGAAGTTTTTCTATGCTACAAATTATTTATTCCAGGAGATGTTTATACAACAAATTGGGAACTGCTTAATTTTGGACACTTAACACACACAGGTTCTTATTTCGCAAGGGTGCAGGTTGTTCAACCATTTCAATACATGTCTATGAAATGTGATCGTGAATTTTTCATCAGCACTATACGATGGGTTGAAAGAGGTTATTTAATATGTGACGACATTATACAGCACATGCCTTGCAATGATCAAATGCAAGGTAGCAACTGCCCAATAACTGCGACACCAATTCAAACTCCTTTTACATTAATTCACAGTCTAGATAATGGGAGTTACATAGTATTGTCTACAGAAGAGGATTGCGCTATTCCTCCTTTTCAGGCATCACTTGTCACGGTTAATAGGAGTATACAGTGTTATGGTACTACATTTATTCCACCTCTGTTACACAAGACACTTACATCTGCCGTACATTTCCAGGTACCAGCTATCACATTGATCATTCCTCACATGACAGCCTTTTTGGCTCATTTGAAGAAAATGAAGATCACTATAGGGTACACACATGATATAGTGCATACACTCCAACAGAGAGTTCACAGTGAATTACTACGTGTTGATTTACACCCGGGTGATTTTCCCCAGTGGTTAACTACACTAGGTGAATCATTGAAAACTTTTTGGCCAATGACAGGTAATTTTTTGTCAAAAATAGGCACCAGCTACAAACTACTGGTAAAGGTATTTTTAGTGGACAAGGAAATGCGTTTGGAATCCTAGGTTATTTGAAACCACTATTGTTTTTTATTTTGGGTATAATAATACTTGTTATTTTGCTTCGTGTTTTCTCTTTTCTTCCGAAGATGAAGAGGAAATCAGCTTAATCACATTTTGACTTTTAGCATATATTCTTATGTTTTTACCTAGATACTAATATACTGTTTTAAGCACACAGGACAAATCTAACCTGCTGCAGTATGCTTTGTTGCAAGGACACAGACGAAAAGAAAGATACTTCACAAATCTTGCGTCTACCACGGTCCTATCAAACCTCCATGAGGATGTACTTAGATGAACTTGTTTTGCCACATCGGAAACCCCGCAGAGTGCATGCAGTTCACGATACGATCAGAGACTTTATGTATCAGGACTCTCTTGTTTCCTCAGGACCGTTTTCGGTTTTAACACCTAATGGGACATTGCTTCCGCGTAGCTTGCTAATGTTATGTAATTTTTGGCAAGTGAAATCTTTATTATCTCTTGGTGATCAACCCAACTTCAAGTGTAGAGACATTCACCGTCAAATATTTCAAATGTCTTTTTATACAATTGAAGAAGGTCATATAAGCATTGTTAGCCACGGGTCATATAATTGTACCACGTTGTTTGCATGTTCAGGTAATAAACATCAACATTGTTTTGGGGCCCGGTGGAACACTACTCTGTTAAGTATGTATGAACGACAAAATCAACCTGCTTTGCAATTGGGTGATTTTTTAAATTGATACCTTCCCATTGTGGGATCACTTGTACACATATGCGCAGTTGTGGGTGTTTTGGCGTTCAATCACAAACTCCTGTGAGTTCAAGCTCATCAACATCAGAGAGCAGTGACACTGTCTTCCAAAAGTACACATAATGAATATTTTCTGCTTTGATAGTGTTTCTGCATTTGCTCAAAATATGATAATTATGTGTAGGAGAGGGTGTTATGGATTACAAGTATCTTATGGCATATATCGCATAATTAATACAGGTCACAGGTACATATATAGTATCATTATAAGGCTTAGTACAGCTTAGAGCATATTGTCAAAATCATAGCTTACTTTTGTCTTAGAAATAATAGGTTGTTTTGCTAAGAAATGGACAGGATATTTGTACATAGGTGCATCCAAATAAAAGGGGAAGTAACGTGGGGTAAACACGCAGTGGTTAGGCGTTGTGGTCAAACTGTAAATGCTGAAACACATCATACGTCAGTAAACTGTAAATGCTGATAAACATCATACGTCAGTAGCCACAGAGTATGGCCTCATATCACGTACGCAGCAAACAATAAAACGCTATATAACTTGGCGTGCCCCTATATTGATTAGAACCGAAGTGGGGAACCACACAGATGAGGATTACTGAGACTGGCTGACCTATCACAATATCTTTGGGTTGTGAGTATGACAAGCATATTAGCTAAATAATCTCTGCATAGTTAGAAATTGATTGTTATCTTACTGTTAGCTTACAAGTAGCTTGTTGTGATATTTCTGATTATTGTTTTGATACAATAAATGACAAACCTTATTTTATACAAACTCTGAGTGACCTTTCTTTATAATAATCTCACAATACTCTTGTTAGAGAGCGTGGCCGAGAATCTACAAGTATGACATCGTGGTTTGTGTTTTTGCTTAGTGCAGAATATAACTTACCACGAGGCATTACTTGGGAGAGGAAGGTTGGCAGCGAGCCCAGATTACATAGCTCCCATTGATATTCACCCAACCCCAGATAGAATGTTACAGAGAGGCTGGTTAGGTACAAAACCCAAAGGGAACCACGCTTGTGGTAAATGTTCAATATGCAAATGTTTACATCCAGATAGAAATAGGTTTGTATCTAAAACAACTAGCGAAGTTTTCCCCATTAATGATTTTATTTTGTGTACTTCAATGTTTATAGTATACTTATTGGAATGTACATGTGGTTATCAATATGTTGGTAGGAATAAAAGTAGTCTTAAAGTACGTATACAAGAACACATCAGAAATATTAAAAATGGCTTTGATACACATAGTGTGTCACGACACTTTCTGACTCACCATAACAAAGATCCCTCTTGTTTAACATTTAAGGGAATTCAACAGATACCGTGTAATAGGAGGGGAGGCGACAGGGTTAAAACCCTTTCGTCCAGAGAAGCAAATTGGATTCATAAATTAGAAACTTTATTCCCGAAAGGGTTAAATGAGGATGTAGATGTTTGGGCTCTATATTAAATACTACACCTTTAAATATTCTTCCAACACCCCCCCCCCTGTGGTTGATGCCCCTATTATAGTATATGACCTGAATATATTTTAATATTGTGTTTCTTTTATTGCAGATTATCTTTTATTTTATTTTAGTTTTCTCTTCTTTTTTCCTTGTTTAATACTAATAAAGTTGTTGTTTTATTGCGATTTCATGATCATTTTTCCAGTCTCATTGACTGCTGCCCTGCCAATCTGATTGGAAACCTTGGGCTAATTAGCCAACCAATGGGTAGGGCTTGAGGGGTATTTAATACCTCAGGGAAATTATATTTTTTAGTCCCTGATGAAGTAGTGTCATACTACGAAACGCGTAGGATTTATTAATTACTTATGTCTAGTAGGTTTTGTGCTTATTCTCTACGTTTACTGGCAATATTGGAACTTTTTCCATTCCTGTGAATTGGATCGTGCAGACCGCCATTGTGACGTCATAGCACGGCTCACTGTGAAGGAGCGATGACACCTCTAACCGAAGACTCTGCTGTGAGAGTGACCGCACCCGGCTGTTGCTGTGCTGGTTTCAGAGCACACTCAGAGTGTTGGGGTCCCGTTCACTGTTTAATCAGAGGACTGCTGCCGTGCTAATCCTTTAAAATGAACTTTGGATGCTCCTGAGACTACAGTACCGACACACTTTATTGAAGTGTGGTCGGTACCGCAAGCCGGGAAATCTCCCGGCTTGCTAGTGGCCGCCCCTCGGCGTGCCGCGCGTCATAGACGCGCGGTCACGCGTCATCGGGAGCGTGCACCCCCTGCACGCGTGTCCAGGGGCTCCCCGAGGGAGCCCTGGTGTCCCGCGATCGCGGGACAGCGGCATGGGGTTCCGGGGGACCCGGCGGACCCGGCAGCGGTAGGGAGAGCGCCCCGATCGGAGGGCGCTCTTCCGCTGCTTCGGCGCGTGCCCGTCACTCTCGGGCGCGCGCCAGGCTACTGCTGCGGCAGAGAACGGGCAAATGCTCGAATAAACTCTGCCGCAGCAGTACCTGACTGAAGGGAGGGTTCCTACTAAGGCGGATCTACCATTACCAGTTACTCATCCAGAGGAGGTATAATGAAGATGTGTCTACTCTTAAAGGGGTGTTGCTGTTATTACGGGCAAGGGAATTGAAGGGTTATATTCTCAACCTCTAGCATAAACCTATTACGGTATCTATAATGACATATCCAAATAGTCATACTTATATAGATACGGGCGAATATCTAATATATAAGGGCTTCTTATTGGAGACGACTCTTACCATATGAGTGATATCTAATGATATTCAGTGGGAATGAACACTGTATTGGATTGATCTAACTGAGCTGGCAGGTGGAAAAGGGTAACGGGCACAAAAAGTTTGTTTATACAAAAAAACATGTATATAAATTGTGTACGTGTGAAATTATATTAATTATAGTTTAAGAATTATTATTATAAATGACGTTTCATTTGCAGAGGTAAACGGGGATCATCTATCACCATCCAAACATCAATGATAGTTAAAATAATGACCAGTTAACATCTATTACAATACATAAACCATGGTAAGATAGACTAATACTGACACGATACTGTACACAAGATATACCAATCTACATAGGTAGCTAATACAACGATATAGAAACTGCAAAGACAAAAAGACAAGGAGAAAGGGAAGAAACAAAAAAACATGATTAGATTAAGCTGCATAAGTGTATTATTTCAGAAAGGGCACAAGATCGATTTCTGTGTTCAAGCCCCTAGGGGTAAGGGTTTTGAGACGGTGAATCCAATATCCCTCTTTTACATAATAAATAGTAAAGGGGCAAATAAGAATCCCCTTGATATGTAGTAAAGACATAAATATAATATGACTCATATCTTTTTCCCTAATTCTATATTTCTTCTCAAGGAGAATTTTTTGGTCACATTTCCCTTCTTTTTTATTTTCAAGAGTACTCTTGTTTTTTATTGTCATATATTGTGTTTATTGTGTCTATTGGCATCATTGTGTTTGTTTTAATCTGTTCAGTCACCTAGCCTTCTTTGCTTAATTAATACATTTTCCTGTTTTTTATTGCTATACAGGATTGCGCCTTTTTTATTTCATATATATATATATATATATGCCTCCCGCACACAATCCCTTAGTCAGGATCCCATTTTCCTAACCGTACTATACAGAGTTGGCATCAATAAGTCTGAAAGAAAAGGGATCTGGGCTGAGGAAACCTGACTAAAGGTGTGAATTATGGCATTTAATGTGAAAGGCGATGTCCTGCTTTCTCTCCACCCTGTATATACAAACTGGGGGGGTGAGCCTTTGATCAGTGGCCTTTGTGTAGACATACTGTCGCCCCCTGACCATTAACATACTCTATGGGCCAGTAGTTTTCGCGGGCTTTACACTAGGCATGAAATACAGTGAATTCACAGTATTCTATATACATAGAAATATTCCGTTCGGTTGGGCCGAGTGGGCTACAAATTGCCATACCCTCATGCCGGAGGGGATTCTACATGGTGGCCAATTTTCAACTCACTGGGACTCACCAAACCGGATATAACAATATATCACTTTAACACCATAAGCTAGACATATTGCATTTCTCCGCCATTGGACTCAATGGCAGAACCACATTTTAAACAGTTACCCATACTCCATTTGGTTGATTGGAGAGGGCTGGAAATCGCCATGCAATCATGCCGGAGCGGTGACAGCATGGTGGCCAAATCCCAGCCCTCTAGTGCTTACCGAACTGGAGATATGGGTTTTAGGTTTTCGCACTTTCGCACTTGGTGTTTTAAAACCTAGAGGCTTTTTTCCGCCATTGCGGTCAATGGTGGCGACCCTCGTGGTGGCCGCGACCCTTAACCGTGGCCATTGCCCGTCGGACCTGGTTGGGGTCGAGTAAGGAGGTTCCCCTGAGCTAGGGGCAAAAAGAATTGGACCGCTACCTGCCTTAAGACTGACCAAGTGACCAAGTTCCCACGGCACTTTAGCGATCAAAAGATCTTTTATTGAAATTGTATCCGCTTTTGGAGATTGCGGTATGGCCGGCGGCCAACTCATTCTTGGAGAGCGGACTCGAGGAATCCCCATTGAAAGGCATTACGCCATTCATTTAAATGGAGAATTTCCGCTCATCCTCTCGGGCTCTATCTGCTGGTCTTCTTTATTTATTTTATTTATTTATAAAATATTTTACCAGGAAGTAATACATTGAGAGTTACCTCTCGTTTTCAAGTATGTCCTGGGCACGGAGAGATATCTTTGATATCGGGCCAAAACCCTTCAAATCTCCATAGGTTTTCATGGAGCTCCAATGGCGACCTATTGGAAAGGCTGCAAATGGGGATTAAAAAGGCAGGAAGGGGAACAAAGGGCCATGGAAACACAATTAACCCTTTCCCTCCCGACCTGATCCCAGTGTATGTGTTTGTTGCATACACTGTAAGGGGAGAAATACATGTAACCAGGGGCATACATACAACCAAAACGGGGGAACACCTTTTGGACTGAGGCAGGGGTATAAAAACACAAATAAACATTATTAAAGTTAACCCCTCGCCTCCCATACGATGGTGGTAGTGGCCAGCAGGGGTGTAACACCTTTATTACCGGGCCAAGACCCCCGCCATCACTACACAAGTGAAGGTGCAACAAATTGAAAGATTGCAACTCACTCTATGGTAGATCAGAAACACTGATCTATATGATGTGTGTGAGCAGAGTGCCGAAGCAGTGGACCCAGAGTGGTCACAACTCTTTTTTTATTCCGTGGTGCATGTGAGTTTATATTTGGGCTCTCTGCTCACTGCATTTTATATTATAAATTGTGCTGTACTCTATATTTTCTCATTGTTTTATGTACCATGGGAGTACACCCCGATACATGTATGACACACTTTATATTAATCATACATGAGGAGAGTTTGGCTTTCACCATTATCACCTAGCACACAGTGCTTAAACTGTAGCAAGGGATTCTGGGAAATTACATGCAAATGATAACACAACATGTGTCACCTTTTGTCTAAAATCCATTTTTACATTGAACCCTATAAGAAAATGCTCTGCTGTTCACACAAATTTTATTCTTTATTCTTAATTGGCTATATGCTAACAGTGGAGTTTTTCTGTTGCCTTTTTCACCCATCATAATTTAAAAAATGTGTATGGTATGTATATATATATATATATATATACAGCTTAACCCCGTTATAGCGTGATCCGCTACAACGCTAATCCGCTTATAACGCAGATCTGCTTATAATGCGGTCTGAGTGTGGCTCCCGATTAATAAACATCTCCTAAAGTTTGTTTATAGAGTCAGATTCGTGTAGCAGCTAGAGAATTACTACTTTCATATGAAGGGTCATGGGTTCGATTCCTGCATGTGTATTTTATATATGTTTAAAGTGTACAGTTGAAACCAGAAGGAAAGGGAAGAGCTGTGTATAATACTGTATACTAGCAGGAAGGCTAAATTTTAAGAGTGTGCAGTGGGTTAATTTATTTTTAAAGTGTGTGGAAATTGAAGCCTGTAACTTTTTTCCCCCTTTCTCCTGCCTGAGGCAGAGTGGGTGTGGTTAGTTAATTTGCTAATCTAACACACCTACAGTGGGTGTAGTTAGTTAATTGCTAACCTAACAAACCTGCAGTGGGTGTCCCTATTTAAACAGAGGCTTCTAATGAATTCTGCGCTTGCATATACTGATCTGGGGTTGATTTAAGTGCTGGATGTTTCAAGTGTGCAGTTAAAACCAGAAGCAGTTTGAACAAGGAAGCGGTTAAACAAGGTATAGTAAATTGAAGTACAGTTTACTGTTAGTACTTATAAGCTTCATATTTGCTAGAATGAGCAGGATTGAAAATGCCACTCAATGCACATCTTTCCACATGTATGTGCACTTGGAGCAGCTGTTCAAAGGAGCATACCACTGTGGGAATTGTGAGCGGGTGGTCTCTTTAGAGTCAAAGATTGCTGATCTGAAGAGGCTACTTGCAATATTGAGGGACATTGGCAATCTTAAAGGGGTTTAGAGCTCACTAAGCATGCCCTTGCTTTGACTAGTGGTGCAGATGGTGGCGCGGTTAGTGAGGAGCAGGTAGCTAGCTTGGTTGCTGTTAGTGAGGAGAAGGTAGATAGCTGGGTAACAATTAGAAGGGGAAGTAGAGGCAAAAAGGAGAGGCAGGTCGTTTCTGAGCTGACACATCCCAATAGATTTGCCATGTTGAGTGAAGATATTGGGAGTGTCGGGGCAGAAATGGCAAGGCTGGGGGAGACTGATTCCTCTAGCAGCCAGGGGAATAGTTCCTCCAGCACAGTGGGGACTCAGGAGACTCAGATACAAAGAAAGATTGTGGTGGTAGGGGACTCCATTATTAGGAAGGTAGATAGGGAAACCTGTTGCCATGACCGCACAGACCGAACAGTTTGTGTTCTCCCTGGGTGCTCAGGTTCGGCACATTGCGGATCAAGTAGACAGATTGTTGGCCAGTCAGTCATGGGATTGACTCGGCGGTCTTGGTACACGTTGGCACCAATGACAAAGTTAGAGAAAGATGGAGGGTCCTAAAAAATAATTTCAGGGATCTAGGCCAAAAGCTTATGGAAAGGACCTCCAAGGTAGTATTTTCTGAAATACTACCAGTGCCATGCGCTACAGCAGGGAGACAGTCAAAGATTGGGGAGGTTAATGCATGGCTAAGAAAGTTGTTCAGGAAGGAGGTTTGGGGTTTTTAGAGCACTGGGACTCCTTTTCTGAGAGGTGCCATCTATATTCTAGGGATGGATTGCACCTCAATGAAGAGGGATCTTCTGTGCTAGGGGGAGAATGTTAAAAAGGTTGGAGGAGATTTTAAACTAGGCTGGAGGGGGAGGGGAATGAAACAGATAAACTAAATAGAATAGAGAAAGATACAAGGGGTTATGGAGGTAGAATGGGGCAAGTGCAAGTTTGACAAGCAGTGAGACACCCATAGTAAATACAGATAATACTAGAAAACTTCTAAAGACAACCAAGTGGGAGCAGAAAGGAAGGAGCAGATAAGATAATCATACAGGCTGAAAAAAAACTTAAATGTATGCTTGCAAATGCAAGAAGCCTGACAGGTAAAATGGGGGAGCTTGAATTAATAGCTGCAAGGGAGCAGTATGATATCGTAGGCATTACTGAAACATGGTGGGATGAAACTCATGACTGGACAGTTCATTTAGAGGGTTATTCCCTTTTTCGGAAGGATCGAACAAATAGAAGGGGAGGTGGAGTATGTTAATATGTTAAACCGGATATAAAACCTATTATAAGGAATGATGTTTATGAAGGGAATGATGAAAATGTAGAGACCTTGTGGATAGAAATTAGCAGTGGAGGTAAAAGTACAAGAAAATGTTTGTAGGGATATGCTATAAACCACCAAATATCTGTGAGAGTGAGGAAGCTAAAATACTTTTGCAATTGGAGAAGGCATCAAAACTGGGTCATGTTTTCATAATGGGGGATTTTAACTGTCCAGACATAGCCTGGAGAAATGAGATTAGCATTATAACAAAAGGAAACTGTTTTTTGGGGCTTCTTAAAGACAATTATATGACCCAAATTATTGAGGAACCAACCAGGAGAGGGGCAGTACTGCATTTGGTAATATCAAATAATGTGGAAGTAATAACAAATATTAAAGTCCTGGAACATTTGGGTAACAGTGATCATAGCATGGTCTCATTTGAAATAAATAATCAAAAAACAGATTACTTGGGTTCAACAAAGACCTTAAACTTTAGAAATGCAGATTTTAATAAACTGAGGGCTAATCTACAAGTAATACACTGGATGATGTTTTTTCAGGGAAAACTGTAGAAGATAAAAGGGCAGTCTTTAAAACATTGTTAGAAAAGTACACTCATTAGTGTATACCCTTGGGTAATAAGTATAAAAGAAATGTCAAAACCAATGTGGCTAAATAAACAGATAGGGGAGGAAATGGACAAGAAGAGGAAGGCGTTTAGATTCTTTAAGTCAGAAGGGACAGAGAAATACACTGGCGACCAACTTTATTCTTACTTGGCTAGCTCTGCGAATTTCAGAGGACCCCGGTGATGTGCGGTTTTGTGTCGTTTTCTCCCTGGTATATAGCGTTATATTCGCGGCTGTGATTTAAGCATTTTATTCCCGCTGGCTGCAATACTGCAATGCCGTGTAAAAACGCATGGGGGCGTTTGCGAGCTGTTGTCTTTAAGCCGTCCCCTATAACCCCTAACATACAGTACTGTACATTTTTATTCATAATGTACATGTACAGGGGGTCTCCGGAGCTGAACCGCGTTGGTTTCAGGTCGGGGGACCCCCTGCTCCCCGAGATACAGCCCCCTTTATGAGGTGCCGGTATCCCTCTGCGTTTAAGGGTCCCGATCACGTGACCGCGGCCTGTAAAGCAAGCAGAGGGATACCGGCACCCCTTAAAGGGGCCTGTATCTCGGGGAGCAGGGGGTCCCCGGACCTAAAACCACAGCGGTTCTGCTCCGGAGACCCTCTGCACATCTACACTGTGAATAAAAAACATATATAAATAAAAACTCATTCCTTACCTTAGCGGCTATGTGCTATGGTAACAAAGCAGCATTTCTGTATTTTTATAATATTGTACAGTGAGCAGGGGGTTCCCTGAGCCAGAAATTAATGCTCAGGGACCCCCTTCTCCTGCACAATATTATTAAAAATACAGAAATGCTGCTTCATTACCTTAGCGTATTGCCGCTAAGGCAATGAAGGGATTAACTCACCATGCCCGCTTTATTGTGGGTAGCAGGGGTGGGTCAGGGGGGTATTTGGCCCTTGGTGTGAGTTTAGGACTTGCGGGGGGGTTGCGGGTGCACTTAACCCCTTCAAGGCCGTAGCAGTTAATACTGCTACGGTCATGAAGGGGTTAAGCCCTCCCGCTACCCCCCACAAGCCCTAAACAGCCACCGTTGGGGCTAATACCCCCTTCACCCACTCCCGCTACCCACAATAAAAAAACTCACACACAGCAGCTGCCAAAAAATAAATAAATAAATCTAAATAAATAAATAAATAAATGACTATAAATAAATACATTTGAAATACATTTTTATTTATAGTGTAGATGTGCAGGGGGTCTCTGGAGCTGAACCGCGTTGGTTTCAGGTCGGGGGACCCCCTGCTCCCTGAGATACAGCCCCCTTTATGAGGTGCCGGTATCCCTCTGCGTTTAAAGGTCCCGATCACGTGACCGCGGCCTGTAAAGCAAGCAGAGGGATACCGGCACCCCTAAAGGGGCCTGTATCTCGGGGAGCAGGGGGTCCCCGGACCTAAAACCACAGCGGTTCTGCTCCGGAGACCCTCTGCACATGTACAGTATAAATAAAACACACACATCAATAAAGAATCGTTCCTTACCTTAGCGGCTATGTGCTATGGTAATGAAGCAGCATTTCTGTATTTTAATAATATTGTACAGTGAGCAGGGGGTTCCCTGAGCCAGAAATTAATGCTCAGGGACCCCCTGCTCCTGCACAATATTATTAAAAATACAGAAATGTTGCTTAATTACCTTAGCTGGTAGCCGCTAAGGCAATGAAGGCAGAATAGCATGTTTATTGGGGACATTTGATTTGCCCCCAATAAAAATTGCAATAAACAACATACAGTACACCCCCTGTGTATTTAAAATACATAAACAATAAATACACGACATACATATTTTTATTGTGTGTTTTAAACCTGCCTGCCTTCACTGTAATCTATGTAAAAAACCCTCCCCCTTATGTGTGTTTTAAACCTCCTGCCTTCACTGTAATCTATGTAAAAAAAACCTCCCCCTATTGTGTGTGAAGCTTCCCTGCCTTCACTGTAATCTATGTTAAACCCCCTCCCCCTATTGTGTCTGCTAAACTTCCCTGCTTTGACTAATCTGTGTAAGCCCCCCTCCCCCTATTGTGTCAGTTAAATCTGCCTGGCCTGTGTTTTCTGTGAGTGCAGTGTACTATATGTAAATGTGGGGAGGGGGATCCCGTGTAAATAACCACACCCACACCCACTACTCACTACCCATGGCCCCTCCGCTGCTTGCTGCAAAACAGAGACAAAAATTAAAACATACAAATTAATGTCCCCTAACCCATTAATCAAGTTATTAACCGCTACAGTCATTAAGGGGTTAACCCACCCTCACACACCACTCGGGGTGCCTACATACCCTCCCACACTAACCCCCCCCGTGAGGCCTAACCACCCAGTACCCACAAGGGAGGCCTACCCACATACCATTGGGGAAACACCCCACCCCCAGTACCCACAATAAAAACAGTACAGTGACCCACAATAAACAGCATTATATTTATTAAATACATTACCCACCCCCTGTGCCCCCCCATAAATACAAGATTTATCCTTTTACATACAGGGTTCATAACGCAGCCCCACGCGAGTCCCCGGTGGGCTGGCGGGGCACCTGGACAGACCTACATTTTACCAGCAGCCCTTTTTACACAGGTTCTGGAGGCCTGCTTGTGGATCCCGCCAGCACCATGGCCCCCAGGTGGTCTCCTTGGGTCACCGTGGGCCACAATTGGGTCCCCACGGTAGGCCCACGGATGTCTGGGAGCCCCGGGTCAGACCCACAGGTGTCTGCGGGGCCTCGGGTGGTTCCCTCGGGGGTCTGGGGAACTTTGCTCACTACGGTCCGCGGTGCCCCCACAGAATGGGACCATAATCATCATCCCCAAACCTACGGGTGGCGGTGCCCCCACAGAAGTGGGACCACACATCGTCATCCCCGCAGACTACGGGTCCGCGGTGCCCCCACAGAAGTGGGACCAACACATCTCTCCCACCGCATGTGTCACCCGTGGAACCACCAAGCCTGATACCCTTGGATACTCAGCCTTTAGGATACCCGAGGATTCCCGCGGATGGTCTCCAGAGGTCCCATGCAAAACCACGGAAGTAACCCTGAATGTAAAAAAAATAAACCTGGCCTATACATTCAATACATACACCCTCCCCCCCAACACCTACAGTACAATAATGTGCAAAATAACTATTATCCAGATATGGATAATAGATTAATTGCCAATTATTAAAAACATTAACTAGCATATACAAATAAATAAAGTACTACTGACCTCATCAATACGAAGTGTCCGACGCCAGCGCCTTCCTTCTCTTGCCCACACAAAACATAGCCAAAACCAATACATTGCAATAACATTCAGATATCAATTAACCACCTTAAAAACCCTTTTCAGATAATAACCTCAAAGGTGATTAAGGGTTAAGCACAGTGGCCCGATACCCACCCTTCACCCATAACTTTATACAGTGGCTTCATCATGCCCACTATATATAATATATATCACAGTTATCTACACACGATATCCAATATACAAATAAATGGTGAAGGGTTATCAAACTATACTGTCCTACAACCAAACACTTCTCCATACAGACACTACATTAAAAAAATTTCCTTTAATAATCCTGAGCAGAACATTTAGCCTGTGAAAAAATACAGTACCGACCACAATACAACATTAAAACCAAGGCACCACAATACAATACCACGATTACATCTATCTAATTTTAAAATACTTTAAACACACAATGAAGCAAGCAGCATAGACAAATTAATTTAAACAAATCTCAAAGCTTTAAATCAACATCATTTCTACCTGTATGTATTATCTCTCTGCTCATATATACATACATACATACAGTGGCAGACATGATATACCCGCAAAAAAATATATACACATGTTTAAACAAACTTTTGAAAATAGGATGTATTGTACTAACAGCCATCAGAGTAGGGATGGAGTTCCCACGCTCTGATTGGCTCTAGTACCATGTGACAAGCTTTCAATGCCGTCCATCCTTTTTCCCCCCCAAGCCTCTGTCACGTGGTATATAGAGCCAATCAAGTAGGGATGGATTTTCCCACGCTCTGATTGGCTACCATACCCTGTGAGGGCGGCCATGTGCCTTTTCCACGACGTCCTCTTAAAGGCAATTGAAGCAAAGCCATTCTGATTGGCTGTGCTTTCATTCCCTTTAATGACGTCATCATTTTTTTTTTATCGGCCAAAACAGTTTTCCACTGGCCCACTCAGGACCGTGGGAACCATGACGAAAAATGTGACGTCATAGGCCTTTACATGCATAGTCCTCTCATTTTGAAGCCAGACTCCGCGGCGAGAAGGACCCCGGGCAGAAACAAACCAGCGCGTGGCCGCAGACTGGGAGAAGACCCCGCCCCCCCCCTGGAGGAGATAGAGCAAGAAGAATACAGAATCAAGATGGATATACAAATGAAACCCGTGGAATGATTGGATTTTTAGATTATGTTTATTTTTTTGATTGTTTATAATTTTATGGTTCCTGATCGTGGATTGGTTCGTGAGTAAGCTCTCGAAGGGAGAGTCGGTGGGGGCAAGTATGGTAAGTGAACTAAAGAAATGTATTTTATTTAACTTGTTAATTTTTTTCAAAAGGTTTTTTACATGTGTATTTTTTTTTTGCGGTATATCATTTCTTGCCACTGTATGTATGGTATGTATTATGTCTAGAGAGAATATACACAGGGTAAGAATGATGTTGTTTTAAAAGCTTGATTTGATGTGTTTTAAATTAATTTGTCTATGCTGCTATGCTTTATTGTGTGTTTAAAGTATTTTAAACTTTAGTTTAGTATTAGTATTAGTATTAGTATTTTAAAATTAGATAGATGTAATCGTTGGTATTTTATTGTGTGTTGCCTTGGTTTTAAAGGTTGTATTCTGGTCGGACTGTACTTTTTTCACAGGCTAAATTGTTCTGCTCCAGGCGTGATGTTAATTGTTTTCATGTTCAGGATGGAAGTGTGAATTGTTTAGATGTAAATACTGATTGCTAATTGATTTTTGTTTACTTGGTTGATTCATTTGAGAAGTGATGTTGTTTTTAAAGCTTACATTGTCTATGCTGCTATGCTTTATTGTGATTTAAAGTATTTTTAAAATTAGAATAGTTATTCCTTGGTACTTTTACACACAGGTTCTGAGGCCTGCTGGTTATCCCGCCAGCACCATGCCCCAGGTGGTCTCCTTGGGACAAACCGTGGTCCACAATTGGGTCCCCACGGTAGGCCCACGGATCTCTGGAAGCCCCGGGTCAGACCCACAGCGTGTCTGCGGGGCCTCGGGTGGTTCCCTCGGGGTCTGGAACTCAACGAGTGCTCACTACGGGTCGCGGTGCCCCCCACAGAAGTGGACCACAACATCATCAATCCCCGAACCTACGGGTTGGCCGGTGCCCCCACAGAAGGGACTACACATCGTCATCCCCGCAACCGGGTCCGCAGTGCCCCACAGAATGGGACCACCATCATCATCCCCCGCATTTGTTACCCGTGGACCACCACCTGATACCCTTGGGATACTCGAGGATACCCGCAGGTGGTCTCCAGAGGTCCCACGCAGAACCACGGAACCACACCCTGAATGTAAAAAAAATAAACCTGGCCTATACATTCATACATACACCACCCCCCCCAACACCTACAGTACAATAATGTGCAAAATAACTATTATCCAGATATGTGAAATAGATTAATTGCCAATTATTAAAAACATTAACTAGCATATACAAATAAATAAAGTACTACTGACCTCATCAATACGAAGTTGTCCTTCGCCGCAAATCCTGTCTTGCCCCAACTACATAGCAGCAGAGGGGTAGTGGGTAGTTGTGTGGGTGTGGTTATTTACACGGATCCCCCCCCCCTTTACACTACAGTACATACTAGCCACTCACAGAAAACCGCCAGGCATTTAACTGACACAAAGGGGGAGGGGGGCTTACAACAGATTAACATCAGAAGTTTAGGCAACACAAATTTTGTGAGAGGGCGTTTTACATAGAATTACAGTGAAGCAGGGAAGCTTCACACACAATAGCGGAAGGTTTTTTTACATAGATTACAGTGAAGGCAGGAAGTTTAAACACACACAATAGGGGGAGGGGTTTTTACATAGATGTACAGTGAAGGCAGGCAGGTTTACAAACATCCACATAAAAATATGTATGTCTGTATTAATTGTTTATGTATTTTAAATACACAGGGGGTGTACTGTTTTTGTTATTGCAACTGTTTATTCGGGGCCAAATCAAATGTCCCCCAATCAACATGCTATTCTGCCTTCATTGCCTTAGCGGCTACAGCTAAGGTAATGAGCAGCCGTTCTGCTGTATTTTATATATTATTGCTAGAGCAGGGGGTCCCTGAGCATTAATTTCTTTCTGGCTCAGGGAACCCCCTGCTCCACTATACATTTATTAAAATACATAAAATGCTGCTCATTACCATAGCACATAGCCGCTAAGGTAAGGAACGATTCTTTATTGATGTTTGTGTTTTATTTATACTGTACATGTGCAGAGGGTCTCCCGAGCAGAACCGCGTTCGTTTTAAGGTTCCGGGACCCCCTGCCCCCAGAGATACAAGGCCCCCTTTAGGGTGTGGCCGGTATCCCTTCTGCTTGCTTTACCGCCGCGGTCACGTGGATTGGGACCTTTAAACGCAGGGGATACCGGCACCTCATAAAGGGGGCTGTATCTCGGGGAGCAGGGGGTCCCCCGACCTTGAAACCAATGCTGTTCAGCTCCAGAGACCCCCTGCACATCTAACACTAAATAAAAAAAATAGTATTCAAATGTATTTATATTTATAGTATTTATTTCTTTAGATTTATTTATTTATTTTTGGCGGCTGCTGTGTGTGATTTTTTTTATTGTTGTTACGCGGGAGTGGGTGAAGGGGGTACTAGCCCCAACGGTGGCTGTTTATGGTGCTGGGGGGTAGAGGGCGGCGAGGGCTTACTCTTCATGAACCGAAGCGGTATTAACTGCAATACAGTCCTTGAAGGGGTTACCGTTTAATGACCCCGACAACCACCCCAATGCAGTCCCCTAAAACTCACACCAAGGGCCCAATACCCCCTCACCCACCCCCCTAGCCACAATAAAGCGGGCACGTGAGTTAACCCCTTCCATTGCCTTAAAGGCGGTATTCGTAAGAGAATGAAGCAGCATTTTCTGTAATTTTTACATAATATCTGTGCAGAGCGACGGCGGGTCCCTGAGCATTATTTCTGGCTCATGGGACCCCTGCTCACTGTACAAGGTTACTATAAAATACAAAATGCTGCTTGCTTACTACCAGATGCACTACTGCTAAGGTAAGGACACATATCTTTATTGATGTGTGTGTTTTATTTAGTACTTACTGTAGTCAGAGTGTCTCCAGAGCTGATACCGCTGTGTTTTAGGTCCGGACCCCCTGCTCCCCGAGAAAACAGCCCCTTTAGGGCTGCCGGTATCCCCTGCTTGCTTTAAGCGCGTGGTCACGTGATCGGCGACCCTTAAACTCACGCAGAGAGACTACCGGACTCATAAGAGGGCTGTATCTCGGGGAGCATGGGTCACCCCGAACCTGAAACCAACGCACGCCTTTTCCAGCTCCAGAACCCCCATGTCAACGATGTCACTAGGAAATCAAATGTATTTTAATTAACATAATTTTTGATATGTGCCGTGTTGCGCAGAGAGAGCAGCGCACTTCTCTCTCTGCTACAAAAAACCATACTCGCCCCCAGCCGGCCTTCACAGCTCACCCTTACAGTATCATTGATGTGCATATAACAGTACTGTATGTGTACAGTACTGTATGTTATGGTTATTAGGGGTTGTTGTTTAATACAGTATAATAAATATCTATATATACTATATATTATATATATATATCATATATATATATATATATATTATATATAGTATAGATACTTCATTACTTATGAATTTCTGCCACTGTCGGACACGCGAATCGATGCGTCTGTACTCTGAACAATTATCTAATTAACCACATCACACCGCGCTAGCCTGGCAATACCCCTGGCTGGGAAGGCACAATGGACACGGGCATGCTCCCGGGTGAAAAGTGCACATTCCAGGAACATGCCAGGTACAAGCCGCGTGATGTAGTTAGATAAAGTCTGCGCGCAGCAGTATTAATCAGTATGGATGTAACATAACGTGAATAAGCCTGACAATCATTACAAAAAACGATAGAATGAACTGAAAAAAGGATTGCAATAGAAAGTAAGTTCAACAGTAAAAAAGTTCTTTCAAGTACGTACTTAATAACCAAAAAATTAGAAAAGAAAATTAGGACCCTTCAGTGTGAGTGACGTTACGGCGATTATATGTGAGAATAAGGAAAAAGCAAGGTCTTAAACAATTCTTTTGGCCTCTGTGTGGTACCAGGGAAAAATCAATCTTTCAATAGTGATTTCCGAGGAGAAATAACTGATCGAAGACGAATAACCTCACTATAAATGAACAATTGGTTAACTGAGAAGATGTTCATAAGCATGATGAAAAAATTAAGTAAATCAAGGCAACTGGCCCCGATGGCAAACATCCAAATTTGCAAGGAGTTACAGTTCAGTTAACTATGCTAACCAATATAATTTAATTTCAGGACCCCCATTTCCCCACGCACAAGTGTCCACAAGACTTTGCGTAAAGCCGATGTGGTCCTAAGTTTAAAAAGATTATAACTCCGGGGATATTAAAACCGTAAAGCCGGCTTCATCGTGGGAAACTACTTAAGGTTAAGTCAGGTATATTCATGAATCCTAATGTAAAACACTGTCATGTTAGCTACTAGTCGCCCGATTTAGGTAGGTATGCATCCTCTGCCAAATCTAACTTATTGGGTTCCTTGAGGAGGTAAGTTCGAATTTAGAAACCTAGGGTATGCAGTTGAATGTGTCTACGTTGATTTGTGCAAAGCGAATTTTGATACGGTCTCACACAAAGGTTGGTGTACACAAATTAAAGAAAATTGGACTCCAGTATCATATATGTACCGTTGACAAAACGGTTAAAGGACAGTACAACAGAGGGTTGTCATAAATGGAAACTTATTTCGGTTGGGCTAAAGTCGTGAGCGTGGATAAACTCTGCACGGGATGGTCACGGTACCCCGCTTGTTTAACTGTTTATAATAACCTTGATGAGCTTGACAGCTTGAGAGCAGTTCCATCTTTGCTCTGATGACTACTACATTGTGTATAGGTTTGAAACCGACGCAGGATTATTTCTCTTCCGAAGATTGGAGGCTTAAAACGTGGGCAGGTACAATGGCGAGTGACTTTTATACAGATAAGGTAAGGTTTGCATTGGGTTCACAATAAAAAGACAATGGCGACTTACACATTACAAATGGCAATTAACCTTGCGTGAATTCTTGATGGAAAGGATTTAGCCGGAGTGCTTGAAAGGACAGCCATGGCAATGCAATAGTGCCCAATGTCTGCAGATGCTCAAAGGCAAACAAGATCTTATCTTGCATTAACAAGGCAATGAGATGGAAGGGAATAAAATACATTATGCCCCTTTCTACAAAGCATTGTAGACCACCCTCGACTACCTGGAGGACCAATTTTGCCACTCCTTAGACAAAGGGACTTTATGAGTGAACTAGAGAGAGTGCTAGATACAGAGCCACAATTAATAGGGGGATGACAATCTAACTTATGCAGGTTAGAAGACTAGCTAATTAGATTATATTTACATTACGAAAGGGCTCTAATAGGGGAACGATAACTATATAAAAAAATATTTGTGGACATACAAGACTTCAAAGAAGGGACTCAGGCCATCCTTACGGTTGAGCGAAAGGAGATTTCACCAGCCAATGGAAGGGTTCTTTTACAGTACAGGGCATGTTAACATGTGAATTCCATTACCACCATGGAGATGTGATGGCACATATCAAAAGATTTGTTCAAAAGAAAAAAGATTGGACATATTATTTTAGAAAGGAAAGGTATACAGGGGATATACCAAATAAGTATACATGGTGAAGGATTGTTGATCCAGGGTTAATCCGATTGCCAAATCTTGAGTCAGGCAAGGAATTTTATTTCCACCCCCGCTTATAAGATAATCACTTGGATGAGATATGACACTGGGTTTTTTGTTTGCCTTCCTCTGATCAATAAGTAAGTCTAGATATAGGATAAATTATCTGTATGTGTAAACTTAACATAGGTTGAACTTGATGGACGTATAGTCTTTTTTGCAACCTCATCTACGATGTAACCATATGTAACTCTGTAATCAAAATGTTATTCACTGTTTGGGGCTGTATTGGTCAGAGAAGGGTCATGTGATCCTCATCTGCGGCTGCAGGCTCTCATGGCGGCCCATCTACACGAATCCCTTATACGGTAGGCACAGTGATCGTCATATGTGGACCGCGAGTCACCGACTTTATAACATGGGTTCAATATATACGACTTATATATATCTATATCATATATCATATCTTAGTATGTCTAGTAACCCATATGTCGACCTCTCATGGCTTTGTTGTTTGCTTAGCTGCCATTTCCCTGTGCCTCTGTGGTGGTCCAATACGTGATTTGATTTCGTATATTTCCATAGCCGATTACCACCCCCCCACAGATGAGACCCATTAAGGTCAAAACGGCTGTCGTGGGTGGGTTTTCTGGCTATGCACTTAACCCTGGCTTTTGCTCAAATCTGGACCATGCCGCAGCCCCTTAAATCCTATAAGGCACCATTTTAAAAATGGTTTTGAAGCAAAGTGGACACAGTGTGCGCATGTGCCTGCATATTCCCGATCCCTTGCTGCAGTGTCTGAAGTGCTTGTGCTGGGTATATAGTGAAAGGCGGGTTGCAGACCTGCTAAGTACAATTCAATGATCATACAAGTATATTTGGCCATTTGTTATAATCATAATCTTATATATATATAATATCTATATATTATATTATATAGTCATATATATAATTATATATCATATTCCTACAGATTATTCATGTGAGTAAAAAAGTGACAAATGCCCTTCCCACAGCAAAGTAACATATAGCAATGGAACTATAATCTGTAGCTCATTGCACTTTCTTAGCAAGGTCTGCAACCCCACCTTATCACCATTTCACCCAGCACGAGTAATTACCCCCTAGGTCAATGGATTCTTAGATGAACTCTGAATGCGAATTTCTGTAAGGTCTTTAACTTACACGCCAGCGAGCCTCTCTTTATTCTCCAACATCATCCCGAATCTTTTTCGGGATTTTTTCCGATACCACGCACCTGTATATACGGTCACTTCACCAACGTCATTGCCGCATTCTGACCGCATTCATACACGCATTCCCCCCATTGTGGAGCGCGGTTGATGTTTTTTATTGATAATGTTCGGATTCTATTGGTTGTCATTCTTCGCGTATCCGCGCCAGATGTTGCAGATATTCATATGTAAGATGTCCATCGCGTCAGTATGAGCTTCGTTGTTGTAAAATGAATACACACGTGGCTCATTTGAACTTGCGTGGCGACTGAGATAATTACAATAATGTAAGCAATCTAGGGCTTTTTCATATATAAAAACTACAAGCAGCAAACTGTCTGGGGTCTTCTTTATATTGCCACTTGAGAGCCCGACATGAGTGCACCACCTGCAGTCGCGTGTTTCCAACAACCCGACAGAACGTACGCTTATTTAATAATGGGTCCTGTCGATTAATGCAACTAGAATGATAAGATGGCCACAGTTGTTCACATTTATCTGTATTCTTATCTGAAAACTAATGACTCTTTTACAAATTTTCCCCCAGAAAAAAATTCCTTTATTCATAAAATTTTAAAAAAACAAGCACAACATCTCTTTATTACAGTACATATGTCAAACAGTTTACATTGATGGTGTACAGAACAGTCAGTCAGCCTGCACACTCCAGTCCTCGCGGCCTGTTTGCTGCGGCCTCGGGGACTGGAATTGTGCAGGTCCTGTGTACCAGTAAGGAAAAACATTTCTTTATTTCATACCAGTTAAACACCGGCATGACATCTCCTTTATTAAAGTCAGAAGACAAAACATTTCACCAAACTACTTGTACAATAACAACAGTTTGAACAGTCCGCAACTTCGATAACCCATCCAGATTGTCTTCCAGGGCAAGATGCCTTGTATGCGCGCAAAATGCCAATTATGGACTCTCGAACTGTTTGTCAATTAAAGGAGTCTGAAATACGAAATTACCCGCCAATTTTTCTCGCACATATCCTTCTTTAAATTTTCAGAAGACCCTTTTTTCGCAATTTCCTTTGTAGTTGCTTCATTTTGACCCACCCCGCACGTACACCAGTAGAACACTGGTGCTTACAAGAATTAACATGGCTCATACTTCTGGGGGTAAACCAGTCACTCCATACACCCTATATTCTCCCTGAGTGCCGTTGCAGCTCGCGAAGGATGATGTCCGGCACCCGATACGATGCAAGCCGTATGTAGGTTAGTTCATGGGAGCGGGGTGTTTCTTCTGGAGCGGTGATGCTTTGTTGGCGGCGGTTAGGGTAGGTTGTCTGGGAGGAAGCCTTTCCTCCTGTCTTGGGTCGCCGTGTTGTGGCCTCCTCCGGCAGTGTCTTGACATGGTTTTGTCATGTTTATCCTCCCCTCCTCCCAAAGTCATACCATGTACATCAATTCGTTCTGGTTGGAGGGGGTGCGGGCGTTGTTGTGTATGGAAGCGTCGGGGAAGTTCCCATGCCACCCTCCCTGCTCCGGCGTCGGGGATACGGTGGCATGACACCGAGAAATTATGTATCCGCCCCTATTCAGTCCTACTCTCGTCTCCATCCATCGATCCATTTTCTTCTGCATCTGTTTGATCCATATTTAAAAGTCTTCTAAAGGAAGGATCTATCTTTACCAAGCAGAGTAGATTTCCCGGGGATACCACACCTACTGCGCGACCACTTTAATTCGACAAAACTGCCCGTTTGGTTACCGTGGCAGTCACTACCTGGACATGTGCGCCGCTTCTCACGCTCTGCATGCTGCGTTGCGTGGTTCACCTTCCCACCAGGTTCTGTCCTGGCTGAACGGGTGCCTGATCTGTGTAAATGATAATGATAGATTTAATAGGCTCTGCAATTGCTCTCGCTGTGATCTCACCAGCATGGCAAATTCTATGATGTAATGGGCAGTACTACTATATATAGACTGTTAATATACACAGTATATATTTATAGAATAACGTATAATACTGTATGCCCACTACCCCTATAATCCCTAAACATCAGTATTATCATCACACCCTTACATATACTTAATATGCACTACATAAATGATACTACTTAATGTGGCGGTCGGGGGCGAGACTTTGTTATGCAGCAGTAGAGAGACCGCTGCTCTCTCTCTCGCAAACTCGCGCACAATTAAAGCAATTTTTTACAACTAGTTTATTGATAGTGTCAGATGTGCAATGGGGTCTTGTAGCTAACCCGGTTTGGTATTTTTCCAGGCTCTGGGACCCCCTGCTCCCCGAGTACAGCCCCCTTTATGGGGTGCCGGTACGCCCTCCTCTGGTTTAAAGGGCCCGACCACTGTATCGCGGCCCTGAAACCAAGGCAGAGGCAAAGGGATACCGGCACCCCCTAAGGGGCCTGTATCTCGGGCGCGAGGGGTCCCCAGACCTGAAACCAGTGCGGTTCTGCTCTGGACGACCCTCGCACACTGTAACAGTATTCAATAAACACATACAGTATATACAGTAAACTAAACCCTCGTTCTTTACCTTTAGCGGCTAGGGGGTTTCGCTCATGGTCAGAAGCAGGACACTTTTCTGTATTTTTAATAATATATGTACATGACAGTCGGTTCCTGATCCAGAAATCTAAACTCAGGGACCCCCTGCTCATGCCTATATTATTAAAAGTACAGAAAGGCTGCTTCATTGCCATAGCGTATAGCCGCTAAGGCCGAAATGAATAGGGGTTAACCCACCCGTGTCCCCCTGCCTCTTTATTGTGGGTGCTAGGGGGTGGGTGAAGGGGGATTTGGCCCTTGGTGTGCAGTGTTAGGACTTCGGGGGGGTTTGCGGGTGCACTTACCCCTTCCCGACCGTACAGTTACTATCCCGCATACGTTCATCGAAAGGGGTTATCGCCCTCCGCTAAACCGCCCTCGCAGCCCCTAAACAAGGCACCGTGGGGCTAATACCTTCACCCACCCCCGCTACCCAACAAAAAAAAAAAAAAAATAAAAAAAAAAAAAAAAAAAAAAAAAAAAAAAAAAATAAAAAACATAAAAATACACACACAGCATCAGCGCCAAAAAATAAATAATCAATCTAAATACATAAATGACAATAAATGACATTTGAATACTATTTTATTGATAGTGTAGTTGTGCGGGTCCTCGCGTAGAGCTGAAACCGCGTTGGTTGCATGTCTGGGACCCCCTGCTCCCGAAATACTACAGCCGCCCCTTTCAGGGGTGCCCGGTTCCCTCTGCCTTGATTTTACAAGTGACCCCACCCACGTGATCGGCGGGCCTGTAAACCAAAGCAGAGTCAGAGGGATACCGGCACCCCCTGAAAAGGGGGCCTCGTAATCTCGGGGAGAGCAGGGGGTCCCCAGCCTGAAACCTAGTGCGGTTCTTCTCTGGAGACCCTCTGCACATGTACTATCAATAAAAACACATACAGAGTAATACAGCTAAATAAACACTCGTTCTTTACTTAGGCGGCTATGCGCTATGGTAAAGAAGCACAGCATTTCTGTATTTTAATATATTGTAGTGACGCAGGGGTTACCCCTCCGGGCCAGAAAATCTAAACTATGGGACCGCCCTGCTTCCTGCAAATATTATTAAAATACAGAAATTCTGCTTCATTGCCATAGCGTATAGCCGCTAAGGCAATTGAGGTGTTACAACCACCGTGCGCCCGCTTTATTGTGGGTAGCGGGGGTGGTGATAGTGGGGTATTGGCCCTTGGGTGGATTTAGGAGACTTGCTGGCGGGGGGGTTGCGGGTGCACTTAACCCCTTCACACGACCGTAGCAGTTCAATACATCATACGGTTCGAAGTGGTTAAGCCCCCTCCTCCGCCTTACCCGCCCGCAGCCCTAACAAGCAACCGTTGGGGCTAATACCCCATTCACCCACCCCCCCACCCCAAAAAACAATATCACTACTACACAGCAGCCACCAAAATAAATAAAATAATCTAACCATAAATAATGACAATAATACTTTAATACATTTTTAGGATTGATAGTGTAATGGTGGCAGGGGTCTCCCCCGAGCTGACCAGGTTGGTTTCGCGTCTGGGGAACCCCCTGCTCCACCTCGAGAATACGCCCCTTTATGGTCCGTATCGCCTCTGCTTGATTTAATGGGCCGACCACGTGATCGCCGGCCTGTTAAACCAAGCAGAGCGAGGGATCACCCGCACCCTAAAGGGGCAACACTGTATACTACGGGAGAGTCGGGGCCCAGACCTGAAACCTGCGGTTCTGCTTGGAAACCCTCTGCACATGTACAGTATCAATAACACAATACAGTATATACATTAAATAACACTCGTTCTTTACATTGGGCGCTATGCGCTACTTGGTCATAAGAAGCACTTTACTGTATTTTTAATAATATTGTACCGATGAGCTAGCGGTTCCCTGAGCCAAATCTAAACTCAAGGGGACCCCCTGCTCCTGCACATATTTATTACAGTACAGAATCGCTGCTTCAATTGCCATAGCGGATAGCCGGTAGGCAATGAAGGGGTAAACCGCCCCCGTGCGCTACCCCGCTTTATTGTGTGTAGTGGGGAGGGGAGGGGGTATTTGGCCACCTTGGATGTGAGTTAAGGACTTGCGGGGGGGTTTTGCGGGTGCACTTAACCCCTTCCATGACCGTAGCAGTTAATATTCCGCTACGGTCATGAATGGGTTACACCAATCCCTCCCGCTAATCCCCCCCCGCAAGACCTAACAACAAGCACGGTTGGGGCTTAATACCCATTCACCACCCCGCTACCCACATAAAAAAAATACACACACACATCACAGCAGCCCCACACAATTAATAAATAAATCTAATAAATATAAATACTAGAAGAAATCAATATATACTGTATATATAATATACTGTGATATATATACCGGTATTATATATAACATCCCTATACATACAGTAATACTGTGTATATATATACACTATACTACACACATATATATATATATTATATATCTATATATAATTATAATACTATATTTATATATATATATAATGTATATATATATATATATACTATTATATAATATATTATATATCCTACTATTCTAAATTATATATATCTATAATATCTCTACAGTTATCAGTATATATACACACATGATGGACCAATATACACATACATGTACGTATATGTTACAAAATCATACTGCCTACAAATACTCTTCCTCTATACCGACAATAATAACTATCCATTATATCCTAACGATTTACAATAATAAAATCATAACATTCCAATCCACACAA
This sequence comes from Ascaphus truei, assembly GCA_036426205.1. NCBI lineage: Eukaryota > Metazoa > Chordata > Amphibia > Anura > Ascaphidae > Ascaphus > Ascaphus truei. The sequence continues at coordinate 112,527 of WSYH01001352.1, forward strand.
TACATTCATTTAACATTGTGAATAAATGATGCATAAAATCTATGCACCATATAATCTGCAAATAATCGTTAACATATATTGCAAGCTACTCTACCATGTAAATACAAACACTTCCAAACAAGTCACTATTTTAAAACCATCAGTAAACCAAAAATTTCAATATATGACTGTAAGTACCTAACCGAAAACACATTCTAACAACCAAGCTAACCTTACAATCAAGGATTATCATCCTATCAATTGTAAAACCCTTATACGTTTATCAGTACCCCATATGAATGTACAAGATGAACATACTAATTCCCTCGTATCTCCCTGCTTCAGTGTCATCTGTTTAAGCCCCCTCCCCCCTAATGTTTCTTTAAACAGATTACACTGAAGGGAGAGAGATGTAAAGCCAAAGCCAGCCCCCCCCCTAACATAATGTTTCTGTTAAACAATCTTACCTGAGGGACGAGAGATGTAAATGGCCTAAAGCCCCCTCCCCCTAATGTTTCTGTTTAAACGATTACACTCGAAGGGAGACTAATGTAAGGACTAAAGCCCCCTCACCCCTAGTGTTTTCTGTTTAAAACAGATTCACCTGAAGGGCAGAGAGATTTACAGAAACACACATTAGGGGGGAGGGGGCTTTACACATATTCGACTAAACGTGAGAGAGAGAATTTTCGTGTTACCAGTAAATCTCCCGCCCTGCATTGCTACTCACCCTCACCCCCTACCCACATCACTTCATCCCCCTATCGCCCCCCCCCCATCCTGCCATGGCCCCTCACGCTTCTGCAAACAGAACACAAAGTAAACTACAAGTATTCCCCCTAACCCCCTTAATCACCTATTAACACGCTACAGTCATGAAGGGGTTAACCCCCCTCACCCACCACTCTCCGGATGCCTACATACCCTCCCACCTAACCCCCCACCCGTTGATCCTAAACCACCCATTCAGTACCCCATGGGAGGCCTACCCCATCGTTGGGGAAACACCCCACCCCACGTACCCCCATAAAAGTCACAGTCAAGACCCACAATAAACAGCATGTATATGTATAAATACAAAGTTTAGCCCCCCCGCCCCGCCCCGCTGGAAGGAGCATAGAAGAAAGAAGAACACGATGAAGATGAGTAAGATAGAGACCCTGCATTGGTTTGGATTTTTAGTTTAATTGTTATTTTATTTTCTGCGTTTATTATTTATATGGGTTCCTTAATTATTCGTGGGATTGGGTTCGTGTGTAAGCTGCGTCCCGGGAAGTTGCGTGGGGCACAGTATGGTACGTGAAACCTCAGTAAAGAAATGTATTTTATTTACTTGTTATTTTTTCAAAAGGTTTTTTCACAAACTTGTATTTTTGTTTGTTTGTGGTATCACATTTCTTGCCCACTGTAGCTATGTATGTATTATTGGTCTTCAGAGAAGGATCATATACATACAGTTAACAGACACGGGTAGAATGATTGTTTGTTTAAGAAAGCGCTTATGATGTGTGTTAAATTATTTTGTGTAATGCTGCTTACAGTATTCTTTAATTGTGAGTTTCATAGTTATCTTGTTAAAGTAGATAGATGTTCGTCCTTTGGTATTGGTATTGTGTGTTTGGGAAGGTCAGGATATGGCTTGGTTTGGAAAGTGTTTGTATTTTTCTCGGTACTTATATTTTTTCAAAGGCTTAATTTTTCTGCTCTATGGCGTTAATTTGTTAAGTGGTTTTATTGTTCGGGAGTCTAGTGTGAATTGTGTAGGTCTGAGTGTAAATATATGATTGCTACATTTGAGATTTTGTTTTCTTAGCAGATGTATATGTGGGGGCATATATATTTAAAGGGCATCATTTACTTTGGTGAAATAATTTGTTTAATGGCTTTCTAGAGTTTAGTGATGATTTAATTGAGAGAATCAGTTTTGACATATTACAAGGATTGAAATTTTAATTAGATGTGTATGGTATGAGAAAGTGTTTGGTTGAGGACAGGCTTGCGTTTGATAACCCTTCTACATTTATTTACTGTATGATTGGTTTAATCATGGGTGTGGTATATACGTGTGTGTGGTATATATATATTTAGTATATATACTATACTCTATAATCCTCTCTCCTCACATCTTTCTCCCTTGTCTCTCTGTTATATAAACAGTTATTATACAGTATAGTTGTGCATATGAAGCCACTATCCACAATTCACATGGGTGAGGGGGGTATCGGGCCTGTGTTGCGTCGTCTAACCACTCTTCAATCACTTTGTGCTGCGTTATATCTGTAATGTATTTAAAGGTGCTTTAATTGATATCGTGAATGTAATGCAATTGTCTTGGCTTTTGATTTTTGTTTCTTGGTTGTAGGGCGTATGCCTTTTGTATACCCTTTACCCTATTAGCATTTATTGTCACGTAGTGATTGGTTTATCATGGGTGTGTATATAACGTTATATATATATAATAAAACGAAGTAAGTAGGCTCGAAGACGTCACCTAGGTAGGCTACGGCTAAGGAGGAGTGTAGAAGGGCTCCAGAAAGGGGTAGGGAAAAGAAGGATATAATGGCCGAGAGTGGGAATGCGGGGTGAGGGGAGGAATGAAGCTGGAAACGGGTAGGGGTAAGGAAATTTACATTGGATGAGGTATTCATAGTGCCACTGGGGTGGCGGCTGTATAAATGGATAGCGGGATATTCGAAAGGAGCTGGTGGGTATTCGATGAAAATCTCTGGGGAGTGACTGGGGGCGAGTGTCAGGACCGGGGAGGACGGGAGTGGATGCGTGACACGATAATTCTGGGAATTACGGAAAGTGGCTGCGAGGGGGGTATGACGAAAGGCAAGAGAAGAGAAGTAATTATGAGGGTAGGATCTTGGTATATGATTCCTGTATATATCTCTCTCTCCTGTCTCTCTGTTCATATATAATACAGTAATATATATAATAGTTGCGATGATGAAGGCCACAGTACAAATTCATGGGTGAGGGTGGAGTATCGGCTGATGTGGCTATAACCCTAAATACCTTGCGGTTATTTCTGATAGGCGATTTAGGCATTAATGATATCGGAATGTATTGGCAATGTATTGCTTTGATTTTGTTTATTGTTTGTAGGGCAGTATCTTTGATAACCCATTCTACCTTTATTTGTACTGTCATCTTGGGTTTTTCTGAAGGTGTGTATCTACGTTGTATATTATATAATTATATATATATTATATATATATATATCTCTATATTATATACCCTAGTCTATTACTATATGTTCTATCTATCTCTCTCCTCTGTCTCTCTGTATATATATACAAGGTATATTATCTTAGTTGCATAATGAGCCACGTAACAAATTCAATGGGTGAAGGGTGGGTATCGGTCCCTAGTGTGGCTTAAACCACCTGAATTACCTTGTCGGTTATTCTCTGATAAGGTTGGGGGTTTAATGTGTTATTAATAATGCTGAAAATGTCAATTGCATACTGTATTAGGCTTTGTATTTGCTATGATATGTTTGGCAAGCCCAGGAGTTGCTGCACCGGACCACTTCGTTTGATGAGGTCAGTAGGTACTTTATTTATTTGTTATTTGCTAGTTATGTTTTTAATATGGGCAATACTCTATTATCCATTCTGGATAATAGTTATTTTTGGCACATTATTGTACTGTATATGTGGGGGGGGAGGGTGTAAATGTATTGAATGGTATAGGCCGTTTTATTTTATTTTTACAAGTCAGGCGTTTTATTCCGGGGTTTTTGCGTGGCCTGGATACCACCTGTGGGTAGCCTCGGGTATCCTAAAGGGTAGCAGGTCTGGTGGTTCCATTTGACACCTGGCGGGGGGATGACTGTGTGGTCCCCCTCGTGTTTGGGGCACCTCCGAACCCGTAGTCTTCGTGATGACAATGTGTGGTCCACAACTGGTCTGTGGGTGAACCCTCAGACCCGTAGGTGCGGGGATGATGATGTGTGGTCCCCCCTTCTGGATCTGTGGGGGCACCGCGGACCCTTAGTAGAAGACCCTGAGTTCCCCAGTACCCCCCTGGGGAAACCACCCGAGCCCCGCAGACACCTGTGGGTTGACCCGGGCCTCCCAGACATCCTTGGGCCGTACCGTGGGGACCCAATTTGTGGCACCGTTGACCCAAGGAGACCACCTGATGGCCATGTGCTGACAGGATCCACCAGCAGGCCTCCAGAACCTGTGGAATGCTGCTGGTAAACTGTACTGTCTGTTCCAGGTCCCTGCCAGCCACCGGGGACTAATCGTGGGACTGCGGTTATGGAAAACCTGTATGTAGATTAATATTGTATTTATGGAGGGGCACGGGGGGTGGGTATGTTTTTTAATAATATATGCTGTTTTATTGTGGGTCTTGTACTGTTGTTTTATTGTGGGTACTACCTGGGGGTGGGTGTTTCCCCAAAGGTATGTGGGTTAGGAGGCCTCCCTTGTGGGTACTGACTGTGTGGTTAGGCCTCACGGGGGGGGGGTTAGTGTGGGAGGGTTGTAGGCATCCCGAGTGGGGTGAGGTGAGGGTTGGGTAACCCCCTTCATTACGGTAGCGGGTAATAACCGCTATTGTATTAACTAGTGGTTACGGGGACATGTACTTTGTATGTTTTTTAATTTTTGTGCTGTTTTGCAGAAGCGAGGGGCCATGCTAGCCAGGATGGGTGGGGGTAACGGTATGTGGGTAGGGGGGTGAGGGTGAGTGAGCAATGGCAGAGGGAGATTAACTGGTAGCCAAACATCTCTGTCTGCTCTGGCTCAGTGTATCTGTTTTCAAGACCCCTCCCCCCATAAACTGTGGTTGTTCTGTTAAAATCTCTCTCCCTTCATTGTACATCTGTTTAACCAGAAACATTAGGGGGAGGGGGCTTTTAGGCCTTTACATCTCTCCAACCTCAGTGTAAATCTGTTACAGAAACATTAGGGGGGGGGCTGTTAGCCTTTACATCTCTCTCCCTTCATGTATCTGTTTAACAGAAAAATTAGGGGGAGGGGTCTAAGGCCTTGTAACATCTCTCCCTCACTTCAGTGTTAATCGTTGAACCCAGAAAAATTTAGGGGGGATGGAGGCTTTGGCCTTTACATCTCTCTCCCTTCAGTGTCAATCTGTTAACCGAAACATTAGGGGGGATGGGACGGGGGCTTTTAAACGATTCCCTGAAGGCAGGGAGATACAGGGAATCTACTGTATTGTTCATCATGTACTTGCATGCTGTGGTACTGTATAAAAGGATAGAGGTTATTACAATTAGATAGTGTATCCTTGGTATTGTAAGGGTTAGCTTTGTTTGGTTTTAATTGTTTTTTTCTGGTTGGTACTTAACAGTATATATTGAGTTTGGGTTTACTTGAATTGGTTAAAATAGTTGACTTGTTGGAATTGTTTGTATTTACTGGTAGAGGCTTGCAATTATTTGTTTAACATTCATCCTTGCAAGATTATTATGTGGCATAGATGTTAATGCTCATTTATACAATGTAAATTGCAATTCTGTGTGATTGAAATTTTTGTTTTATCATTGTAACATCAGTTAGGAATTATTAATGGAATTATTATTATTGTCTGTAGGAGAAGCGTTCTCTGAGGACAGTACATGATTTTTGATAACCATCCTTAAACAAATGTCATTTGTATATTGGTTTCATCATTGTGTATACACTGGCGACACACTTTATTCTGATCTTGGCTAGTACCACACTTCGGGTATACCCTGGATGTATTGAGTTTGTGACGTTTTCTGCCTAGTGCATTGAGTTATTTTCCAGCCGGGATTGAAGCTTTTATTCCCGCTGGCTGAATACTGCACAGTACATATATTGCGATCTGCATTACCATTCAGGAATTTTATCTGGCCATCTGTTAGAAACACGCATCATGGCCAGCTTTTAAATCCTAATCATTTCATTTAACAGTATCAGCAGCCAGCCCGTCAGCCAGGCACTGAACCCTGCAGGGAGGCCCAATGCAACTGGGCTTGTCAAGGTAGGAGTCGTGCTGCTTCCCAGTTATCTGCCAGGTACAATACCGGGTTATTTGCTCGAATACATTTGTGTCGTTGCAGTATCTACTGTATACTGTAATATATATATATATATATATATATCTTAGATATTACTATACTATATTGTATACGTGTCTTATATATATCCAGTAGATTCTTGTATTGTAATAGGGATTGTTTATTATATATATCTGTAATCTAATCCATTTTATAGATCAGTATGATATTAGTTTCTCAGTCATGTATTTATTTTTTTATTATAGATTTATTTATTATTGGGGGCTGCTGTGTTTGTGTATTTTTTTTATCGTGGGTAGGCAGGGGGTGGGTGATGGGGTATTAGCCCCAACGGTGCTTGTTTAGGGCTTGCGGGGGGGTTAGCGGAGGGCTTTAACCCCTTCATGACCTATCGGTATTAACTGCTACGGTCGTGAAAGGGTTAAGTGCACCGCACCCCGCCCCGCAAGTCCTAAACGCAACACCAAGGCCCAATACCCCCCCTCACTCATACCCCACTACACACAATAAGCGTCGGGCACGGTGGGTTACCCCTTCCTTGCTTAGAGTCTAGAACGCTATGGCAATGAGCAGCATTTGCCTGTACTTTTAATAATATTGTGCAGGATCTGGGGTCCCCCATGAGTTTACTAGGATTTCTGGCTCAGGTAACCCTGCTCATGTACATATTATAAAAATCAGAATGCTGCTTCCTTTACCATAGCACATAGCCGCTAAGGTAGCGAACGGTGTTTAGTTACTGTTTACCGTTTTTTTTATTTTACATGTACTGTGTCAGAGGGTCTCCATCAGCAGAACCGCACCACTGGTTTTCAGGTCCTGGGGACCCTGCTCCCCGAGATACAGGCCCTTTAGGGTGGGTGCCGTTATCCCTCTGCTCTGCTTTGGCTTCTACAGGCGCGATCACGTGGTTCGGCCCTGTAAAACCGCAGCAGAGGGATACCGGCACCCCCTAAAGGGGCTGTCGATCTCGGGTAGCAGGGGGTCCCAGCCCTGAAACCACGCGGTTTCAGCTCCCAATACCCCCCTGCACACTACACTATAATAAAATGTTTTAAAATAATTTTTAATGTGTCGCTGTTTTTGCGCCGAGATGAGCAGCGGATCTCGCTCTCTGCTGAAACATCATCTCGCCCCAGTATGTGCAGATACAGTACTGTATTTGTAGCCGTACGTATTTAGGGTTTATGGGCTGTTGTTATCAGATATATATTCTATATATATATTAGAATGATCTATATATATATCTACAGTAGTCTACTGCATTAACACATATCACTATAGAGGGACTCTTCCAAGAAACACTCGCAAGACGCCCCTCAATGAGTTTTTACAACGCGCATTGCAGTATTGTAGCTACCGAAAAAATGCTTCAATCCCTGTCCGCCAGGAAATTACTGCATGCACTCGTGCATAAACAGTCAACAAAACCTCAATACAACGAGTTCCCCTAAATGCGACGGGACTAGCCGAGCTCAAATAAAGTGTGTCACAGTGGTAACCCATTCGCATGTCTCTAATTGAGCTTAGTTCTTGTTCATATCCGTGCTGTGAATCTGGGTGGAGTGCTCCGGAGGATAGATGGGGGTTCCCTGGAGGAAGCGGCACAGCGTCGTCGAGAAGGATGGAGGAATGACCTGTAGATTTTCCGATGAGAGAGGGGCAAGCGTCGTCTAGGGGATGGATAAAGCGACCTGTTGGATTTCCGGGCGAGAAGCTGGCAGAGTCGTCTAAGCGTAATGAGAAGTGACCCGTAGCTTCTTAGGGACACCCCGCAGGGCAGCGGCGGCGAAGACAGTGGGCAGAAGAATTGGGTGTTGGTTTCCGGGTGAACGTCGGCAGCGTCGTGGACAGTATGGAGAAGATGGACGTAGATTTCCGGGAGAGATCGGCGGCAAGAGTCTCCGAAGTTTAATCGAGGAAAGTGGCCTGCGGGTTCAATGGTTTGGCTTGCATTTTTTTTGGCAGTTGAGTGTACATCACCGATTTCTTTCTTCTATGACGTAATAGGCTTAAGTATATTAAACCTTAGCCTTTGGGGGTCGCAGAAGGTTTTTCTTTATTAGCCTTAGCCCTTTCTCTTGGCCTTGGCTTGGAACGGCCTGCGCCTGTTTTTCCTTTTTCTCTCTGTGTGCATCGCACTGCAAGATTTGAGTGCTTTCTTGTGTCCAGGGTTAGTGTGGGAGGGTATGTAGGCATACCGAGTGGTGGGTGAGGGTGGGTAAACCCCTTAATGACTGTAGCGGTTAATAACCGCTATGGTGATTAAGGGGTTAGGGGACATTACTTTGTATGTTTTAATTTTTGTCTCTTTTTTGCAGCAGCGGAGGGGCCATGTGCAGGTGGGTAGTGGGTAGTTGGTGTGGGTGTGGTTATTTACACGGGATCCCCCTCCCCACATTTACATACAGTACACTGCACTCACAGTAAACACAGGCCAGGCAGATTTAACTGACACAATAGGGGGAGGGGGGCTTACACAGATTAGTCAAAGCAGGGAAGTTTAGCAGACACAATAGGTGGAGGGTTTTTTACATAGATTACAGTGAAGGCAGGGAGGTTTAAAACACACAATAGGGGGAGGGTTTTTGACATAGATTACAGTGAAGGCAGGGAGGTTTAAAACACACATTAAAAATATGTATGTAATGTATTTATTGTTTATTCTGCCTTAACCCTTCATTGCCTTAGCGGCTATACGCTATGGTAATGAAGCAGCATTCATTACAATTCATGAATTTATGCCATCTGGCGGACACGCGAAGCATTGCAGTCTAGTAAATCCTGAACAATTATTAATTAACACATCAACCGCGCGTCAGCCGGGCATGACCCCTGGCTGGGAAGGCAAAAGGAGCCCGGCATGCTCCCGGTGAAAAGTGTCACATTCCAGGAACATGCCAGGTACAAGCCAGTGATTAGTAAGAATAAAGTCTGCCGCAGCAGTAGTATCAGAATTATAAGGAATGTAACAAAAATTACAAAAGGAAATCGAATTAGCAAAAATGGATAATGAAAAAAAGGATTGCAATAGAAAGTAAGATCAACAGTAAAAAGTTCTTTCAAGTACAGTACCTTAATAACAAAAAAATTAGAAAAGAAAATATAGGACCCTTTCAGTGTGAGATGGGTAGGCAGATTATTGGAGATAAGGAAAAAGCAGAGGTATTAAACAAATTCTTTGCCTCTGTGTTTACCAGGGAAAAATCAATTTCAATAGTATTGCCGCAGGAGGAAGCCATAACCTCCATATTAATGAACAATTGGTTAACTGAGGAAGAAGTTCATAAGCAGATTGAAAAAATTAAAGTAAATAAGGCACCTGGCCCCGATGGCATACATCCAAAAGTTTGCAAGGAGTTAAGTTCAGTAATAGCTAAACCATTATATTTAATATTCAAGGACCCCATTTCCACAGGCTCAGTTCCACAAGATTTGCGTAAAGCAGATGTGGTGCCTATATTTTAAAAGATTATATCCGGGGAATTAAAGACCGTAAGCCTGACTTCAATAGTGGGGAAACTACTTGAAGGTTTAATACAGGATAATATTCAGGAATACCTAATGTAAAACAAAATTATTAGTACTAGTCAGCACCGATTTAGGAAGGATAGATCATGCCAAACTAACCTTATTTGTTTCTTTGAGGAGGTAAGTCGGAATTTAGACCAGGGTAATGCAGTTGATGTGGTCTACTTTGATTTTGCAAAGGATTTTGATACGGTCTCACACAAGAGGTTGGTGTACAAAATAAAGAAAATTGGACTCAGTAATAATATATGTACCTGAATTGAAAACTGGTTAAAGGACAGACAACAGAGGGTTGTCATAAATGGAACTTATTCAGGTTGGGCTAAAGTCGTGAGTGGAGTACCTCAGGGATCGGTACTGGGACCCCTGCTTTTTAACTTGTTTATAAATAACCTTGAGGTTGACATTGAGAGCAAAGTCTCCATCTTTGCTGATGATACTAAATTGTGTAAGGTAGTAGAATCCGAGCAGGATGTAATTTCTCTTCAGAAGGACTTGGAGAGGCTTGAAATGTGGGCAGGTAAATGGCAGATGATGTTTAATACAGATAAAGGTAAGGTTATGCATTTGGGATGCAAGAATAAACAGGCGACTTACAAATTAAATGGGAATAAATTGCGGGAATTCTTGATGGAAAAGGATTTAGGAGTGCTTGAAGACAGCAGGCATAGCAATAGTGCCCAATGTCATGCAGTAGCTGCAAAGGCAAACAAGATCTTATCTTGCATTAAACAGGCAATGGATGGAAGGGAAGTAAACATAATTATGCCCCTTTACAAAGCATTTGTAAGACCACACCTTGAACATGGAGGACAATTTTGGGCACCACTCCTTAGAAAAGACATTATGGAACTAGAGAGAGTGCAGAGAAGAGCCACCAAATTAATAAAGGGGATGGACAATCTAACTTATGAGGAGAGACTAGCTAAATTAGATTTATTTACATTAGAAAGGAGGCATCTAAGAGGGGATACGATAACTATATAAAAATATATTTGTGGACAATACAAGGAACTTTCAAAGAAGGACTCAGGCCATCCCTTAAGGTTGGAGGAAAGGAGATTTCACCAGCAACAACGGAAAGGGTTCTTTACAGTAAGGGCAGTTAACATGTGAAATTCATTACCCATGGAGATTGTGATGGCACATACAAAAGATTTGTTAAAAAAAAAAGATTGGACATATTTTTAGAAAGGAAAGGTATACAGGGATATACCAAATAAGTATACATGGGAAGGATGTTGATCCAGGGATTAATCCGATTGCCAAATCTTGGAGTCAGGAAGGAATTTATTTTCCCCTTATAAGATATCATTGGATGATATGACACTGGGGTTTTTTGTTTGCCTTCCTCTGGATCAATAAGTAAGTTTAGATATAGGATAAAGTATCTGTAGTGTAAATTTAACATAGGTTGAACTTGATGGACGTATGTCTTTTTTCAACCTCATCTACTATGTAACTATATGTAACTATGTAATATAAAATGTATTCACTGTTGGGCTGTTATTGGTCAGAGAAGGGTCATGTGATCCTCATCTGCGCTGCAGATGCTCATGGCGGCCATTTCACGATCCCAGTTATAACGTGATCTCATTATGTGGACCCCGAGCACCGCTTTATAACTGGGTTCAGATATATACAGTATATATATATATCTATATCTATATCTATATCTATATGTCTAAGTACCCATATGTACCTCTCATGGCTTTGTTGTTTGCTAGCTGCCATTTCCCATGTTCCTCTGTGTGTGTCTAATCAACGTGCATTTATTTCGTTATTTCCATAGCCAGTTAACCAACCCCACACAGATGAGACCCATTAAGGTCAAAACGGCTGTCTGTGGGTGGGTTTTCTGGCTATGCAACTTAACCCTGGCTGTGCTCAAAGCTGTGACCATGCAGCAAGCTTAAGCCTATAAGGAACCATGTTAAAAATGGTTTTGAAGCAAAAGGTGACACAGTGTGCGCATTTGCATGTCATTTCCCAGAATCCCTTGCTGCAGTGGAAGTGCTGTGTGCTGGGTGATAATAGTGAAAGGCGGGGTTGCAGACCTGTCTAAGACATGCAAATGAGCATACAGTAATATTTCCATTTGTTATATATATATATATATATATATATATATATATATATATATATATATATATATATATATATATATATACATAGTTAAGTTATGGTGAGTAAAAAAAGTGACAAATGCCCTTCACAGCAAAGCATATAGCAAATGGAAATATAACTGTATGCTCATTTGCATTTCTTAGGCAGGTCTGCAACCCCACCTTTCACCATTATCACCCAGCACGAGAAATTACCCCTAGGTAATGGATTCTTAGATGAATCTGAATGAGAATTTTGTAAGGTCTTTAACTTACAGCCGCGGCCCCTTTTATTCTCCAACATCTCCGAATTTTTTCGGGATTTTTTCCGAATACCACGCACTTCATCGCACTTCACCACGTTCATGCCACATTCTGACCGCATTCATACCGCATTCACCCCCATGGTGGATGCGCGGTTGATGTGTTTATTGATAATGGTTCGGATTTAATTGGTTGCAATTCTTCGCGTATCCGCCAGATGGCAGATATTCATGAAATGTAATGTGCATGCGCTTCAGTAATGTGTTTAAAAGAATACAACAGTGGTCCTTTGTAAATTGGCCTTGGGACTGAAGAAATTACAATAATGTATCAATTTAGGCTTTTCATATTAAAAAATACAAGCACAATGTCTGGTCTTCTTTTATTGCCTTGAGAGTCCCGACATGAGTGCACACCTGCAGTCCGTGTTCCAAAAACCCGACAGAACGTACGCTTATTTAATATGGGCCGCGATTAATGCAACAGATGATAAGATGGCAACAGTTGTTCAAATTTATCAGTATCTTATCGAAAACTATGACTTTTACAAATTTTCACCAGAAAAAAATTCTTTATTCATAAAATTTAAAAAAAGCAACATCTCCTTTATTAAAGTACAGATAGTCAAAACAGTTACAGTAGGATGGTGTACAGAACAGTCAGTCAGGCCTGCACAACTCCAGTCCTCGAGGGCCTGTTTGCGGCCCTCGGGGACTGGAATTGTGCAGGTCCTGTGTACAGTAAGGAAAAACATTTCTTTATTCATACAAGTTAAAACACGCAACATCTCCTTTATTAAAGTACAGAAAGACAAAACATTTCACAAACATTTACAAAAAATAAACAACAGTTGAACAGTCACGCAACTTCGATACCCATCAGATTGTCCTTCCAGGGCAGATGCCTTGTATGGCGCAAAATGCCATTAATGGAGTCTCGAACGATTTTCATTAAAGGATCTGAAATAGAAAATTAGCGCCGCAATTCCTCCACAATAGTCCTTCTTAAATTTTCAGGAAGAGCCCTTTTTTCGCAATTTCCTTTGTAGTTTACATTTTAGACCCACCCGCAGTACACCAAGTAGAACACGTGGTGCTTAAAAATTAACATGCCATACTTCTGGGGTAAACCAGCACTCATCACCCTATACTTCTCCCTGAGTGCCGGTGGCAGCTCGCGAAGGATGATGTCGGGCACCGTATCGATGCAAGCGTATGTAGGTTGAGTTCTGGGAGCGGGTGTTCTTCTGGGAGCGGTGTGCTTGTGGCGGCGGGTGAGGGTAGGTTGTCTGGGAGGAAGCTTTCCTCCTGTCTTGGTCGCCGTGTTGTCTCCTGGCGTGGTCTTGACAGGGTTGTCATGTTATCCTCCTCCTCCGCAACGGCATACATGTACACAAATTCTTCTGGTGGAGGGGGTGCGCTTGTTGTTGGAAGGCGGTCGAAGTTCCATGCCACCCTCCTGCTCCGGCGTCGGGGATACAGGGGCATGAACACCGAGAAAATTATGTATCCCCACTATGTCAGTCTCTATCTTCTCCATCCATCGATCCATTTTCTGCATCTGTTGATCCATATTTAGCAAAGTCTCTAAAAGAGGATCTATCTTTACCAGCATAGTAGATTTCCCGGGGATATCCACACCTACTGCTGCGACACACTTTATTCGAGCAAATGCCCAGTTTGTACCTGGCAGATACCTGGAATGCGCCGCTCCTCACCTCTTGCATGCTGCGTTGCGTTTGCCTTCCCAGCCATGGTTCATGCCTGGCTGACGGGGGCCTGATCTGTTAAATGATAATGATCAGGATTTAATAGGCTGCAATGCTTCGCGTGTCCACCAGATGGCATAAATTCATGAATTGTAATGCAGTATATATATATACAGTACTGTATATACACAGTATATATATATATATATATATATATATATATA
>WSYH01013322.1:0-17250 GCA_036426205.1 Ascaphus truei
TATGAAGAGAGAGATTCCTGTCAGGGGGTATGACGTGTAGATCTGGATCTGGCATATCAACATCATTGCAATAGATAGAGAATACGCTTATTAACATGTCAGCTAGTTGTGCAAAGAAAGGTACACAGGTCGAGAACACAGAAGCGTCATCTTTATTACAACTACAGCGAGCAAGCAACACAATTAAAGCAAATATACGCAAACACTGGCCACATTATCCTTAGATCCGTTATTGAAAAAAATGGTCTGTGTGGACCCAAAATAGTGTTTCGCAGAGCAGCTAACTTAGGGAATCTTTTATCACCTAGTATGCTGAAAAACAAACAATAATAAAAATAAGCTGTCTTTTTTTCCGAAATTAATCGGATCATTTAAATGCGGACACTGTAAGATTTTGTCCTAAGATGATGAAACCATGCATTTCTCTAACAAGATGAAACACGTAGATTCCATATAAAAACGTTTATGTCATGTCAGACGAACTTTGTTGTATACTGGTTACTGCGATTAAAAAACAATATGTGGGGCTAACAAGTAGAGCCCTAAAAATCCACATTTTAGAACACTTAAGGTTAATTACAAACAAAGACATGACCATTCCGGTACCAATACACTTTAACAACTGTCCATTGGGTTCTGTAGAACATTTCCAATGTTGCGCAATAGAACAATAGCCATACCCCCTCGGGGAGGTGATAGAACTAAGCTTACACCAACGAGAGCGCATTGGATACATACATTAAACACGCTACAACCCAACGGACTTAATGTGGATTGGGATCTGCGATGTTTTCTTTAGACCATTTAGATTTAGAATGTTAACATATATTTGTCCTCTGAACACTAGAGTGTACAGTGTGTTAACTTGACATGGTATTATCTCCGTTCGTTTTCTTCTTCATAACCCCCCCCCTCACCACCCCCCCCTCCACCCTCCATCCATTTCCCCTTCCCAATCCCCTTTCCTCTACCTCCCCTCCCCCTCCCCCTCCCCCCCCCCTCCCTCCCCCTCTTTTTCCTCTCCTTTCTCCTTTATTTTCTTTGCCGAACAGCATATGCATTAAATAGTTTATGGCTTATTTAATGATAAGAAGTCCATTAATTATATGTATATTAACATGGACTGGTAGCAGTTTTGGCCTAAACAATAGGAATTTAGGGACTTCTTCTTTCGGATGCAGTGTTGTAACCAGCATTTAATGTATTTACATACTTTAATTGTAACCCAAATGGTCTAATCTATGCATATGTTTATGTTTATTATGAATAGTGTGTGATTAACAAGACACCACGATGTTATGGCATAGATATTCTTTAACAGGCTAAGTATTGAGGGGTTAATCTTTTAAAACCGATCAGATATTTACAGAAAAGAGAATGCCAGGAATTCATTGCTTCACGCTAAAAGTTGTCACGCACGCCCCTGGTCAGAGGCATTCCAAAGGGGCAGTTCCTGCGTTTGCGCCGGAACTGCTCCACATTGGAGGCCTTTGTCCACAGGGCAGACGAGATGAGAGAGAGATTCCTGTCGAGGGGGTATGACGGTGTAGATCTGGATCTGGCATATCAACATGCATTGCATATAGATAGAGATACGCTTATTAACATGTCAGCTAGTTGTGCAAAGAAAGGTACACAGGTCGAGAACACAGAAGCGCCATTCTTTATTACTAACTACAGTGAGCAAGCGAACACTATTAAAGCAATAATACGCAAACACTGGGCCACATTATCCTTAGATCCGTTATTGAACAAAATGGTCTGTGTGGGACCCAAAATAGTGTTTCGCAGAGCAGCTACATTAGGGAATCTTTTATCACCTAGTATGCTGAAAATAACAAACAATAATAAAAATAAGCTGTCTTTTTTTCCGAAATTAATCGGATCATTTAAATGCGGACACTGTAAGATTTGTCCTAAGATGATGAAAACCACGCATTTCTCTAACAAAGATGAAACACGTAGATTCCATATAAAAACTTTTATGTCATGTCAGACGAACTTTGTTGCATACTTGTTACAATGCGGATGTAAAAAACAATATGTGGGGCTAACAAGTAGAGCCCTAAAAATCCGCATTTTAGAACACTTAAGGTTAATTACAAACAAAGACATGACACATCCGGTACCAATACACTTTAACAACTGTTCGTTGGGTTCTGTAGAACATTTCCAATGTTGCGCAATAGAACACATAGCCATACCCCCTCGGGGAGGTGATAGAACTAAGCTTTTACACCAACGAGAGGCGCATTGGATACATACATTAAACACGCTACAACCCAACGGACTTAATGTGGATTGGGATCTGCGATGTTTTCTTTAGACCATTTAGATTTAGAATGTTAACATATATTTGTCCTCCCAACATTAGAGTGTACAGTGTGTTAACTTGACATTGGTATTATCTTCCGTTCTGTTTCTTTCTTCAAACAACCCCTCCCAACCCCTCCAGGCTGTGCTGGGAACATCTTTAACAAAAAACAGTGAAGAAGGAACTGCCGGGTTTAACAAATTCACAAACAAATCAGGGGGAAAAAGGTCAGTTTAAAAATTTGAACACATGTGATGTCCTGTCAAAAAAAAAGGAGGGCCCCCAAACTCAGAAAACATGTAACTATGTAACAAAGCGGGAGTAAAGCAAGAATACGCTGATCTCAGAAAGGGGTCACGTTGGAAAGGGGGAGCAGTGAAATAGTCTGTTCGCGGATTGGTAAAACCCTGAGGATTGTGGATAAGAGGGAACACGTACAGGTCACAAAGGGGGGCAACCCCAACGGGAAGTGGGTATGTAATGAAGGGAAAGAGGTAGTCTGGTGACTAAAACGAGGTCAGAAAAAAAGAAACGACTACAGATTCAAACGAAAGCGGGATACGTATGCTCAAACAAAGCAAAAGGGGGATTATTCAGCGTCTAAACAAAAATAATAAGTGAGGCAGACTGGGGGTCATCGAACATACCTAATGGAGTGGGGATGGTCTTGACGAACGAGAAAGCATATAGAGATTAAAGGTAAAGAACCAAAACGAGAAAGAAAAATATGAATCACATAATACTTTTAATTAGGAGCCAGTAATTCATTCCGAGAAATTTCAGATGAGGGACGTAGCCCAGAGAATTTAGCTGAGTCCAGGGGACATACGGGTGTGGCATCCTCTGAAACTAATGGGAGGTGTCCAATGACTAGACTAAACATCACATGGATTTACAACCGAAAAGGAGAAGAGTGGGTTCATAAAAGGTGTGCTTCCCAAAGCGCGAAAAATGCGATGGTTAAAACCAAGGAAAACTTCACGTCTGTGTAAAGTAGAAGCGTGTGTCAAACATGGAGAATCAAGGAACCAGATACGCTATCGGTCGAGGAGGGACATAGGGGATATTTTCAGAGCTTACTTAGTGACCACATAAGGAGGGGGTGGGAGGCCAAAAATCAACAAAAGTTAAGATGCGATGCGGTGATACAATAGGTAACAATGGAGGACCTAAAATAAAGAAGACGTACAGGGGTTAAACGTAACATGACCAGAACGGCGAGATAACCAAAGATAAAACCATTAATAAGATTCATGGTAAGTGAGATAAAGAGAGGAGGCGAAAAACATGATTCATTACATCAAATGGTGCGAATAGGGAAGACACAACGGTGACGCGTGGGAAGGGAATATGGCGAGGTATTCTACAGTGGGAATACTGGGGCATGAAAGGCCTGGTACTAAAAAAGCAGGAGTTAAGAACAAAGAACAAAAACAAAGAAAAAATCGAATACCAAATACATGGGTACAAGAAACCCAACAAGAGGTGTATGAACTCAGGGACTAATTTGACGGTTGCAAGCGGTTTCTTCCTTCACATGAGTGACAAAGGGAGAAATGGAAGTTTGGCCTTTCTTGTAGAGGCTAAGGGGTTGGGTAAGGCAACGCCACAGGGTAATATTGTAAGGTACCAGAGACATAACTGTAGATGATAGAGAATAATATTGATGTATAAAGTCGTGACAGGCCAGCGATAGGAATGAATCAAGCCCTCTCGACAAAAAAGAAGGAGTTATGTAACATTACGAAATCAAATCTATGGTAAAATAAAACACACAGGCTAACCAATCATAAATCAGTGGTCTAGAGTCTTTGGTAATCTGAGGAGGGAAAAAACCGGGAACCATGTTTGCTGGGAGAGCAAATAAGAAGCCACGGAAAATAAATTTGAGGAGGACCCTTTCGTTTCAAACAAAGGTCTTTAAATTGAAACGAAGATCTAGTACGGAGGAAGTGGTCTTTACGAATCAGTCTGTTACTGAGGAGGTTAAAACCTTCATAGCTAGAATGCCAGAAACGATCTCAGAGCGTGGAGTGCAAAGGGGTCTCCGGAAGGGAAATGGTGTTCTCAAGGACATTTATGGTCTAAACCAACAACAGGAGACTGCGGATGCCGCAGCCCTGGGACACAAAATCAGTTACAAAAAAGAAGTAAAAAATGGATTACCGACGCCCCTGGCCGGACTGCCGCGGGTCCTGTTTAATGTGGGGGAACCAAATAGCTGATACGTGGGTTAACTATTGTGGGCGTTGCACACAAAAAGCCGGGGGGGAGACCAAAGAAAGAAGGAGGAAAAGAGGAGGGGAAGAGCCCCTTGGGGGGCCTGAGTAGGGTGTATATATAATCACCGCGACCTTATTCCAGCTCAACTGAACTGGGGGATCCGGAAGTGAGCGCAGTTTACGGTAAAAGTCGATAGACGAATATCAGGGTATACTGGGAATGTGGCGGAAAAAAAAGGGAGGGATCGGGCAGAATCGTGCTGTATTCCAAGCAGGAGTTCGTGCAACATGTATGAATCAAGTATTTCCCCGCTTCAGTTTAGGGGAGAGCTTAGAGCACGCGAAGGAAATAAAGGCCGTAAAATCTTCATGGCTGAGCGGGCCGGGTCGGCGCCAGATAGGGCCTGTGCCGGGACTCGGTTCGGGGGAGAGACCAGCAGGCTGGCCGAAAATATACACCGCAGGCGGAGCATTACAAGGAAATAACCACGGGGGAAAGGCCAAAGTGGAAAACAGGAAACAACAGAGTCATGACAGCGAAGGCAATCGGGAACGCGCATGGGAACAGCAGCAAAGGCACTCAGAAACAAACGGACTAAAAAAAAAATCAGCAACGAGAATTCGGAACGTATACCCGGGGCCAACAAAAGCATAGGAATGGCTCAGAATCCTCAAGGACAACAACAAAAAACGGTCTTCAAAAATAACAACGGAGAGATCGGGAACGGTCCCCCTCATGGAACTCAGAAGCTCAGAAACACGCATCAATCAGATAGTCAGGAAACGGCCCCCGCATGGAAGCTAAAAGAACCAGGGGGAAATACTGGTTTTGCGCTTTCAGTGTATTACACAGGTCTGGAGTATACAGACCTGGTAGTAGGTTATTGATGGGAGCTGTGGATGCAGACCACACAAAGTAACCATTGCAGGGGGATATATTGTTACAAAAGAAGGGGAATCACAGCAAATGCTCCTAGACAAAAGCTCACCGGTTGGGCCCTCTCCTCGCCTACTCCTGCGTGCCACCGTCAGAAACGATTCAGGGAATGGAGGAAGTCGGCGCAACTGCGCATCCTGAAAGAAGGCTCCCGGATGTCTCTTCAAAAAACTTTATTGTTCACACACCAGGGCTCCACCAGCGTCTCCCCCTCACCGTTTCACCCTTTACACGAGAGGCTCGTCTCTTAGTGGGGAGAAGTGGTGACATGCCTGTTTAAATACCCTAAAAGCCCGCAAAGCGGAATAAAAGATTTAACCCCTTCAATACTTTTTAGGCCTGGTAAAGAATATCTTGCCATACATCGTGGTGTCTATGTTAATCACACACTATTCATAATAAACATAAACATATGCCATAATTAGATACTATTTGGCTACATATTAAAGTATGTAAATACATTAAAATGCGGTACAACACTGCATCAGAAAAAAAGTCCTAAATTCCTATTGTTTAGGCCAAAACTGCTATACAATCCATGTATTACCATATAATTAAAATGGACGTTCTTATCATTAATTATCCATAACTATTTAATAAGCATATGCTGTTCGGTAAGGAATAAGTGAGAAAAAGGAGAGGAAAAAGAGGGAGGGGAAGGGGTAGGGGGAGGAGGAAAGGGAGGGGGAAAGGTGGGAAATGGTGTGGGGGGAGGGGGGGGGGGGGTTATGATAGAGAAAACGAACGGAAGATAATACCAATGTCAAGTTAACACACTGTACACTCTATTGTTTGGAGGACAATAATGTCTAACATTCTAAATCTAAATGGTCTAAGAAAACATCGCGATGTCCAATCCACATTAAGTCCATGTTGGGTTGTAGTCGTTTAATTTATGTATCCAATGCTCCTCGCGTATGTGTAAAAGCTTGTAGTTCTATCACCTCCCCAAGGGGGTTGGCTAATGTGTTCTATTATCGGTCAACATTGGAAATGTTCTACAGAACCCACGGACAGTTGTTAAATGTATTTGGTACCTGGATGTCCCATGTCTTTGCGTTTGTAATTAACCTTAAGTGTTTACAAATGCGGATTTTTAGGGCTCTACTGTTACACCTCCAATATTGTTTTTACACTCGCGCTTAGTGTACCAGTATATACAGACAAATTTGTTTCTGACATGACATAAGTGTTTTCATATGGATGTCTACGTTTCATCTATATTTAGTTAGAAGCATGTTTTTCATCATCTGTGGAAATGGTACACAGCCCGAGAACCAGAGCGCATTCTTTATTACTAACTACAGCGATCAAGCAACACAATTAAGCAATAATCGCAAACACTGGCCCCATTATCCTTCGATCCTTTATTGAACAAAATTTCTGTGTGGGACCCAAAATAGTGTTTCGCAGAGCAGCTACATAGGGAATCTTTTATCACCTAGTATGCTGAAACAACAAACATAATAAAAATAAGCTGTCTTTGTTTTTCCCGAACATTAATCGGATCATTTAATGCGGACACTGTAGATTTGTCTAAGATGATGAAAACCATGCATTTCTCAACAAAGTGAAACACGTAGATTCCATATAAAACGTTTATGTCTGTCAGACGAACTTGTTGTATACTGGTTACAATGCGGATGTAAAAAACAATAGTGTGGGCTAACAATGAGACCCTAAAATCCGCATTTTAGAACACTAAGGTTAATTACAAACAAAGACATGACACATCCGGTACCATCCCTTAACAACTGTCCGTTGGTTTCTGTAGAACTTTCCAATGTTGCGCAATGAACAACATAGCCATACCCCCTCGGGAGGTGATAGACAAGCTTTTACACCAACGAGAGGCCATTGGATACATACATTAAACACTGCTACAACCCATGGACTTAATGTGATTGGGATCTGCGATGTTTTTCTTTAGACCATTTAGATTTAGAATTTAACATATATTTGTCCTCCCACAATAGAGTGTACAGTGTGTTACCTTGACACTGGTGTTTATCTTCCGTTCTGTTTCTTTCTTCATAACCCCCCCCCACCCCTCCCCCCCCATCCATTTCCCCTTCCCCCTCCCCTTCCTTCCCCCCTCCACTCCCCTCCCCTCCCCCCCCCTCTTTTTCCTCTCCTTTTTCTCCTTTATTTCCTTGCCGAACAGCATATGCATAAATAGTTATGCATATATTAATGATAAGGAAGTCCATTCATTTATATGTATATTAACATGACTTGTCGTCATTTGGCCTAAACAATAGGAATTTAGGGACTTCTTCTTCTGATGCAGTGTTGTAACCAGCATTTTAATGTATTTACATACCTTTAATATGTAGCCAAATAGTCTAATCTATGCATATGTTTATGTTTATTATTAATAGTGTGGATTAACATAGACACACAATGTTATGGCATAGATATTCTTTAACAGGCTAAAAAGTATGAAGGGGTTAAATCTTTTATTCCGCTTTCGAGGCTTTTTAGGGTTTTAACAGGCTTTCACCACTTCTCCCCACTCCGAGACGAAGCCCTCTGTGTAAGGGTGAAACGCGTTGAGGGGAACGCTGGTGTAGCCCTGGTGTGTGAACAATAAGTTTTTGACGAGGACATCCGGAGCCTTCTTTCGACATGCGCAGTTGCGCCGAACTTCCTCCATTTCCCTGAATCGTTTCTGACGGTGGCACGCAGGAGTAGGCGAGAGAGTGGGTCCACAAACCGGAGGAGCAGTGATGTAACATATTATCCCCCTGCACCGGTTATTGCTGGTGGCCCTGCATAGCTCCCTCTACCTATCCATTTCTGATACCTCGCAGACTGTGTTAATACACTGAAGCGCACACAGACTCTCCTGGTCTTGTACAATTTTTCTGTCAGCAGCTCGTGGACACTATTGTTTTATATCCCTGGGACTCTTTCTACTGCTTTCCTTGGTTATTTGCCTGGCAATACTGGGACTCACACACCGTGCACAGCACTTGTGGTTTGATTTACACACACACGAGTACAGGGCTACACCAACATGGACATTGCCCTGAGCAAGATCCAACTTTTTATTTACTGTGCAACACTGCCAACCGCATGCTAGGAATGTGCTCACCACAACAAGAGACGGGACCGCGGTGCTGAGGTGTGAATAGAAAGAACGCCACCCCAGCCACGAGGTGCACGTCTTGTTGAAGTGGCGGGATTCCGGATCGGGGTATGGAGGGTACGGATATGTAGGGAGGCCGTTAGCCAGGTCTGGTTAAGAGGGGACGTTTCGTTTTAACCGTAAGCCGATCGGGATTCCAGAGGTTCGGAGAGTCTGTAGCCAGTATGCCGATTTCGGGCAGAGAGTACGGAAGACGTAGCGGAAGCCGGTTCATTTCACGAGGATGTCTGCGAAATAGAATAGAGTCAGAGAGAGGTGAGAACAACTGGTTCTATGCTAGCCAAGAGTCAGTGATTCTGCCAGGTATATATGGGAGAGAGGTCCAATGCCGTGCAGCAAGGTGGAGGTGTGTGGAAGGGCAGGCTACCACAGGATAGTCCAGAATGAGTCCCATGGGGAGAGCCATAAAGCCCATGTAGTCTGGAATGCATTTGATTGCAGCAATGTTTTGTGCGCTGTACCTTTAAGGGGTTGAGCGCGACGATCGTGTGGCCAGGCCTCCGTATAGCAGGTTGTGCGTGCGCGTGACCGGGTGAAGCCGTCAGCCCGAGATTAGAAGTGCATCCTGTCCTGCGTGCGCGCGCGCGCGCCACTGAAGCAGTGACGGTCTCCGGTGAGGGAATGAGAGTGTGTGCGGGATCACCGTCGTGAGCTGTGGTGAAGTAGGAGCACGCGAGGGCGGCGTGACTCCCAACCCTCACAGTCCCCCCCCTTCAGGGGCTGCCCTCCGGGCGTCCATGACATGTGCTTGGAGTGATGCTTGACGATGAAAAGCCTGAACGAGGCGAGGCGCGTGGAGATCCCGGTGGGAAATCCAGAACGTTCCTCAGGTCCAAAGCCCTTCCAGTGAACCAAATATTGTAACCCTCCTCTGGAGATCCTAGAATCCAGGATACAACGAACCTCGTACTCTCTTGACCTTGGACCAGAGAGGAAGTGGAGATGCGTGGTTTAAAAAGCGAGAACTCCGGAATGCAGGTTTAGTAAGGAAACATAAGACGAAGGAATCTTCAACGAGGTGGAAGACGCAAACGTAGAGCCACGGATTATTCCTCTTGACCACAGAAAGGGGCCGAGAAACTTAGGTGCTAACATCCTGGTAGGAACCTTTAACGATGTTCTGAGGAAAGCCAAAACACTGTCTCCTGGACGAATTCCGGGACCCCGGCGTCGAAGACGATTGCCTGAAGTTTCTGTCTCCCATAGCCACCCTTAAGTTCTCCTGAGTCCTTATCCATAAGTCCCGTTAAGCGGGAGATGCGTTTATCAACTGCTGTACTCCTGAGGGTATAGGAGAGAAGGTGGCGGGAAGGGTGAAAGCCATAATTTATGAAGAAGGGCATTCTGAGTGAGTCATGCGAAGGGAGTTAAGAGCAAACTCACCCAAGAAGTAGATCTACCCATCATCCTGATCTCGGCTATGAAACCAGAGGTATTGTTCCAGGTTTTGTTTGTCCCGCTTCCGTCTGCCATTGGTCTGTGGGTGGTAACCGAGAAAAATGAAGTGAAAAATACCCCATCCTTCGAGAAAAGGCCTCTCCAAAATCTGACACAAACTGGGAGACCCTCCGATCAGAGACGATGGTTTGCAGGTCCTCCGTGAAGACGAAAATCTCCTGGATAAAATGTCGCAAGCCTGGAGGAATTTGGAAGACCCCTTAAGGGCACCAGGTGAGTTTGTTTGGAAAAACGATCAATTACACAAGGATGGTATTCTTTCCTTTGGAGTCTGGAAGCTCCACAACTGAAATCCAATAGAATATGGGTTCCAGAGACGGTCTGGAATGGGTAAGGGAAGAAACGGCCTCAGGTCTAACCCGGTACTTTTATTGGTCGCACAAGTGCCCATGGCTTTGACGAACTCCTCACACATCCTTAGCCTCTCGGCCACCAGAAGGATACTTGAACAGGGTCGTTGGTTTTCGTGATCCCTGGATGTCCTGCAGACTAGAGGAATGGCACCACTCGAGAACCCTTTTGCGGTTTGAGTGCCGTGTAGAGTCTTCCCTCCGGAACCTTGAGCCCATAGGAATCTGTTGCTCGATTGGATCTTCCATGATATCAAACGAGTTGTGCGGACAGGATACATCTAGAGGAATAATTGTCTCTAGCTGCTCTTCAGACTTGTCTACAAGGAATTGTCGAGACAGAGCATCCGCCTTTATATTTTGGGGAGCCAGGGATGAAGGAGATGAGAAAATTGAATCGAGAAAAAAATAATGCCCAGCGGGCTGTCGAGAGTTCAAACGACGTGCCCTTCTAATTAGAGAAGGTCTTATGGTCGTAAGAATGGTTTATGGGTGCTCAGTACCTTCTAAGAAGTGTCCCTCCACTCTCTATGCCAATTTGATCGCCAAAAGCTCCCGGTCCCGACATCATAATTCGTTCTGCGGCCGAAAATTTCTTCGAAAAAGGCACATGCGATCAGTTTAGCTAAGGGAGATGTCCTCTGTGACAGACGGCCCCCCCCGAGTCCGTGCATCTACCTCCAAGGTAATGGAAGTTTAGGATCCGGGTGGTTAGGATGGGAGAGCACACAAAAGCCTTTTTGTAAGCAGATCAAATCCCGTATGGCGGTTTCAGACCATAATGAAGATCTACACCTTTCTTAGTGAGAGCCGTTTATGGGAGATCTTAGTAGGAAAAATTTCGGAGGAAACGTCGGTAATATTTGCAAACCCAGAAAGCGTTGCAACGCTTTGAGAGTGGTAGGACGAGGCCAGTCCAAATAGCCTTAAGTTCTCTGGATCCATGTTGAAACCGGAGTCAGAGATAACTTATCCCAAAAACGCCACCGATTTGAGGTGGAACTGACATTTCTTCTCCAATTTCGCAAAGAGATGGTTCTCCCGAAGCGTAACAGCACTTGTTGAACATGTCGATGTGTTCTTGAACGGATTTAAGAAAAGATGAGGATGTCTCTAAGTAACAATAAGAAATGAATTAAGAATGTCCCGAAAGATCTCGTTAACAAATCCTGAAAACTCGCTGGTGCATTGCACAAACCGAATGGCATAACCAGATACCGTAGTGGCCGTCATGGGTGGTTAAAGCAGTTTTCCACTCGTCCCCCTCTGCATCCTTACTAAATTGTAAGCACCTCTCAGTCCAGTTTAGAAAAAATAGTAGCTCCCTGGAGTGCGGTCGAAGAGTTCCGGAATCAAGGCAGAGGGTATCGATTTTTACGTGTGATATTATTCAAACCCCGGTAGTCGATGCATGGACGGAGAGAACCGTCCTTCTTCTTGACGAAGAAGAATCCTGCTCCGACCGGGAGGAAGATTTTCTGATGAAACCCTTTTCTAAGTTCTCGGCAATATAAATGTTCATGGCTTTAGTCTCTGGAGAGAGAGAGGGTAGGACTTCCCCTGGGAAGAGGTGCTCCAGGAAGTAGGTCAATGGACAATCAAGACCCGTGCGGTGATACCTCGGAACGTCCTTTATCGAATACGTCACGAATTCCCATTACACAGAAGGTAAGGAGTTGATCTTCTCTGATTGGTAGATACTGCCACCGATCTTCTGGAAAACCCTGGTACATGTCTTGGCACAAGAAGAGCCCACTGTACATTTCCGATCCGTCCGTCGTGCGAGGATTATGAAGTTGGAGCCAAGAAGACCCAAATCAACTCAGCAAGGGAGTGTGAATACATCGAGGAGTAATGATCTCCGTATGGACGTCGACGAACTGCATTAGAAGAGTACCGTCTGGTGTGATAATGCCGGATTTAGAGGTCGACCGTCATGGCCTCCAGACCTACAGACGTCCTCTTTTATAATGGAATATTTTCTGTCTAGCAAAAGTCTCATCAATGAAATTACCTGCAGAACCGGAATCAATGAACGCCCGTGCCCGGGTGTGAACCCTCTCTCCGACAGTATAATAGGCAAGACTATCCTGGTAGGAAGGATGTTTTGGACGATGGAGAAAGGTCAGTATTCCAATGAAACTCCGGATCTCATTGGGAGCTGGCGTTCCCGGTCTGTGGGGACCTGGGTAAAGCTGAGTGGAATTGCCACAATACATCAAAGTCCGGCCGTACGCCGACGTTGCTCTCAGCATACGACAGCCCTGTTGCCCCCCAACTGCATTGGTTCGGAATGTCCCCAAGAAGTGACGAGCCACGAAGTGGAGCAGGACTTCTTGGAACCCGTTGACGGTAATGAGAACGTTCGTATCCTCCGCTCCAGTAGGCGCTGATCCACACGGATAGCCAGAGCGATTAACACTCCTCCAGGTTAGTAGGACGATCTCGTGCGGCGAGTTCATCCTTAAGTTTCAGCCAGACCTTGCCAGAACGCAGAAGATAGAGCCTCGTTGTTCCAACCGTCTCAGCAGCAAGATGGGACTCCACTGCATACACGGCAACCGACGATCTCCTTGAGTTATGTGTGTAGAGCAGGAGCTGCCGTTAACTTCCTGCTGGAGTATCGAAACTCTTCGGAATTCCTCGACGAAAAATCGATGTTCTGCGTGAGGAGCCCCTGTTGCTCCCAGAATGGGAGAGGCCCTGCCAGTGCCGTGTCGGTGAAGGGAGTAGATGTAGCCAACCTTGGAGACAGAAGACACAAAGCGAGGGGGAGGACGAAATTGAACAGACATTGGTTAATGAAACCCCGGCATCCTTGGGGATCCCCCGCGTAGTGTTTGGGAGAGGATACGTGGTTCTGGAGTGAAGGAGGTATCGGGAAAGGATTTGCCGGTGCCACGGTGGAGATTGGCGCGTGAGGCCTCGAACTTGTAAGAGTAAGGGCGTGGACGCTTTGCTGTAAAGCATCCATTCGTTATCAGATTTGGTCCAGATAACTCTAATCTTGTAAAAAGAGCAGTATGGGCTTTAAAGTCCGCTCCACCTCGCGGGGTATTTTTGGTGGGCTGAGCATAATGTAAGGATGTGCTCACCACAAACGAGACGGGACCCGCGGTGCTGAGGTGGGATAGGAAAGAACGCCACCCACAGCCCCGAGGGCACTCTTGATTGAAGAGTGGTCTGGGATTCCGGATCGGGTAGAGAGGTACGGTATAGGGAGGGCTTTAGCCAGGTCCGGGGTTAGAGAGGGACTGTTGTCGTTTACCGTAAGCCAGATCGGGATTCCAGAGGTGCGGAAGTTCGTGGAGCCGTATGCCGGTTCGGGATGCCAGAGGTACAGGAAGACGTAGGGAAGCCGGTTCAGTTCACGAGGAAGTCTGGAAATAGAATAAGGAGGCAGAGAGAGGGAAGAACAACTGGTTCATGCCAGCCAACGAGTCAGTGGATTCTGCCAGGTATATATAGGAGAGAGGGTCCAATAGCCGTGCAGCAAGGTGGAGGTGTGTGAAGGGCCAGGCTACCACAGGGATAGGTCCAGAATGAGTCCCATGTAGGAGCATAAAGCCCAGTAGTCTGAATGCATTGATTGCGCAATGTTTTGATGCGCTGTACCTTTAAGGGGTTGCGCGACGTCGTGTGGCCATGCCTCGTATAGCAGGGTTTGCGTGCGCGTGACCGGGTGAAGCCTTCAGCCCGATTAGAAGTGCATTCCTGGCGTGCGCGCGAGCGGCGCCCGTGAACAGTGACCGTTGCTCTGGTGAGAGGGAATGAGAGGTGTGCTCGGGGATCACCGTCGGAGCTGTAGGTGAGTGAGGAGCACGCCGAGGGCGGCGTGACTCCCAAACCCTCACACATGCACAAAGCGGAGGCTATTTTTAGCAACACACCACTGAACTACTCTGTGAGGACACTGCAACCTCAAGGCACACTTCAATAAGTTGGAGAAATGTCTATTACACGGCAACGCATTGGTGGGAAATCACCACCATGGAGAATTACAATCGCGTCAGCGCATTCCCAGAGGGTTACGTCATACAAAAAACACTCTCCTTTGGCTTTGTGAATGGGAATTTGAGCAACAATGGTGCCACAATTCTCAATGACTGCTCATTTACACTAATGGATCCTCATTATAAGATTTAAATTCGAAGAAAATAAAATCGTGTCCAAACAAATGCAATTGCAGCAGAGCAACCAACTAAAAAGCCTTTTCGCATATGGAAAACTTTAAAAGAGCTAGATTTTGAAAACTGCTAGCAAGTCACAACACAGAGAAACAATTATGCAAATAAAGCAAACAAAATTTGAGCGCGATAAGGCAGTTATGAGGTGAACAAATTTATATGTGGCAAAAATTACCCTCTATAAGCAAAGGCAAACCAAAAACCAAGAACACATAGGAAAGGGGTGGGGGGGGGGCGATATTCTATTTCCAGAGTGATGACCGCTATCTTCTATCTGTGTCTCTTTTCCTTTCTGAGAGCGACTTCAATCCATTCTTGTACGAGAAGGCATGTCCCATTGAGATGATCATCCAACCGACCGTGCCACCAGAAGTCTTCAAAACGAGGAAAGACAAAGAAGAGGCAGGAGGAAAACCTACAGTGGGATGCCCTCAAGAGATTGAAAACTTGAGTATTGAGAACAGCAATGTCATAACCTTTCCAAATCAACTGACGCAAGCAAACTGTCCATTTTCCAACCTTGGACTATCTTTGCCCCTAGCACAAAATTCAACCTATTCAATACAATGGTGGATCTATTTAAAATTCACGAGAAAGCTAACCTCAAACGTTTTTTTCTCCACAGGTTCCCCATTTATGTGTTGATCCATTTCCCCATTCCTCTAGGTTTCCAGGATCAGTGTAATCAACAGACCTTATGGATCTCTTCACGGAGAATATACCTTAGATGATCCTGTTGATTTCCGGGAGTAAAATTCAGGCCTCAAGAAGAAATCAGTGTTCTACCCCTCACACTATAGAGGGGGCAGTACATTGATTATCTTCCAAAAGGGCATTGAGAGAGACCTTTTACTCCTAGCCAAAGGCTAGGATCTGGGGTATTTACGAGACAATTTGACAGCGATCAAAGGGCAGCTTTGAAATCTTTGAGTGATAATGATTCTATCCTTATTAGAAAAGCAACAGGGTGGCGCAACAGTGGTGCTCGACAGAGAGTATTACATATCTGAGGCCGCGCAACTAGACGATCCAGAGGCTTACCGTACCCTCGACAGGGATCCGACACCCCAGTTCATAGAGAGTTCCAGGACCTCTTGGACGAAGGTGAGATTCTATTGTGCTCTCACCCAATGAGCGAGACTTCCTTACACTCCAGATCCCATCACTCCCATTTTCCATCACTTGCCCAAGATATGCAAAACACTCACTGCACCCCCAGATAGACCCATAATTTCAAGGCATTGGTTCCCTGGGTGAACACCTTTCCCAATACATAGATCACTTTTTACAGCCACTTGTTTTTTACTTACCCTCACAACACCATGGACCTATGCATGTTTTATCTCTTTTAGCACCTTTAATTTGGCACCCAAGCTACATCTGGGTAACCCAAGATGTGGCTTCTTTTACAATTTATAATCACGAGCACGGTCTTACAGCCACTGAATTCTTTTGCACAATCACTCTACTCTTTCCCCCCAGCACATATAGCCTTCATTTTGGATAGTATAGATTCTCACTCACCCACAACTATTTCTTCTTTGATCAGCATATTATCTCCAACACGTGGGACAGCTATGGGGACCTCGTTTGCCCCCTCCTATGCCAACCTGTTCATTGGTTGGTGGGAGATGTCCCACGTGTTTGGAGATTCTACACCCCTTCAGGCATCATGTGGTGTTTATAAGCGCTACATTGATGACCTGATCTTGATCTGGATGGTGGGGGGAGGACCTTTGAGTTTTTTTTGAATACCTGACAGATAACACACTCAATCTGAAATTTCTCACACATATAATAAACCAAATACAATTTTGGACCAGAATTTATATGTAGACATCGAGTATAAAATTCAATCAGATATTTACAGAAAGAGAATGCCAGAATTCATTGCTTCACACTAAAGTTGTCACGCACGCCCCTGGTCAGAGGCATTCCAAAGGGGCATTCCTCTGCGTTTGCACCAGAACTGCTCCACATTGAGGCCTTTGTCCACAGGGCAGACGAGATGAGAGAGAGATTCCTGTCGAGGGGGTATGACGGTGTAGATCTGGATCTGGCATTCAACATCATTGCATATAGATAGAGATACGCTATTAACATGTCAGTAGTTTGCAAAGAAAGGTAACCAGGTCGAGAACACGAAGCGTCATCTTTATTACAACTACATCAGCGAGCAGCAAACACAATTAAGCAATAATACGCAAACACTGGGCCACATTATCCTTAGATCCTATTGAAAAAAATGGTCTGTGTGGGACCCAAAATAGTGTTTCGCAGAGCACTACTTAGGGAATCTTTTATCACCTAGTATGCTGAAACACAAACAATATAAAAATAAGCTGTCTTTTTTTCCGAAATTAATCGGATCATTTAAATGCGGACACTGTAAGATTTGTCCTAAGATGTGAAACCATGCATTCTCTAACAAGATGAAACACGTAGATTCCATATAAAAACGTTTATGTCATGTCAGACGAACTTTGTTGTATACTGGTTACAATGCGGTGTAAAAAACAATATTGGGGCTAACAAGTAGAGCCCTAAAAATCCACATTTTAGAACACTTAAGGTTAATTACAAACAAAGACATGACACATCCGGTACCAATACACTTTTACACTGGCCATT
>WSYH01013323.1:1871-17250 GCA_036426205.1 Ascaphus truei
CCATGGGACTTTATATATTCCTGCAACTGACCTCAAGGAGGTTAATATACAAGGAATTTCAGATTATTTAGTCACAGCTACTTTGAATACGAGCATCTTACAAAAACTGCAATAGTGCTATCTCTAAACACAGGAGAACACTTCTTGTAGGGGTGATATTGTGGTCTAATGTGTTTGTGTTTCTTGTTTTTGCTGGTATGATTAGAGGCAACTACTTGTAATATTAGAAAGGGTCTTGTTTCTTGAGACCCAATTCCAATTGAGGTATATTCTATTGTGATATGCATGCATTAACGCGGGTTTAAGCTCATTCTAGTCACAGATATTCCTATTTTGATTATTTCCCCATTTGGGAGTTCTTTTTGTGTTCATTTTAGTATATTTTAATAAATATTCTGTTTTTACTTCCCTTGTTTCTTTGCTTATCTGAAGAAATTTGGAACACCACTAACTTCAATTAATTCCATATCACGTTTGTGGAGTTGTGGGTTCTCCACTTCACTTAGGCAGTTACACGAATATTATTTATATAACTAGTATAATTATGTAGTTATATTTTTCTACACCAATTAGCGCTTTAAATCACCTTTTGTAAAGATAAAAATAAGTTATAGGCGTATGTAATAGTTACAGACCACATTAAATTGTGAGACAGCTTTAGTTTTGAAAGAACTTAGACTAGTGCTTTTGAGAGTCTCAGGTAGGTTGTTCCAATTGTGGGCTGCACCGTAGGAGACGTATGAGCGGTCGGATACTTTGTTAAACCATGGGACCATGAAAAGTCCCTTGGAGTCAGATCTCATGTGATAAGTGATGCATGCGGTAGGTGTGAGGAGTTTATTCATAATGCCGGGTAGCTTGCCCAAGAAGTATTTGAAGGCAACTCAGGAGAGATGAGCTTTGTGCCTAGACACTAGTTATGACCAATCTAGTTCCTTTAACATTTCGCAGTGATGTTTGTTGTAGTTACATTGGAGGACAAAGCCTTGTTTTGTATGAGTGGGAAGGAAGCTGGACTTGTGGAGGTAACTGCATCTGTCTGTTGGTTTCTTGTATACAGATGTGTAGTTTGCCATTTTTCAGTGTAACTTACAAATATTACAGATACATTGATGAAGTGTTTATAATATGGACAGAGGGTGAAGGAAACCTAAAACAATTCTGAGTTCCTGAACTCATTCCATCCATCAATTAAACTCAAAATGGATTATTCGACAAACCTAGTAAACTTTCTAGATACAACAGTAACACTGAAAAATGGCAAACTACACACATCTGTGCACAGGTGTTCTCGTGCCTGTGACTAATAATAGAAAGATGCCTGGTGAACGAGGTAAAATTCTTGTTTCATATTCCATATGGGCTTACTTAGTAGTGCCAGTGCTGGCGTCCCAAGTCCCCATCGGTGGGTTAAAAATATAGATTTATAAGCATGGAAATAATTCAGGATAAAAAAGACAAATATAACTCATTATAGTGCCCTGTGATATAGCCAGGGCTGTGTACCTATAAATAAAACATCCAATGTAGATGTGTTTTTTTTAATTTTTTTAAATTTATCTATGTATTTAGATACCTTATTTTAATAGTACGCTAATAAAATTATTTATTTTAATCAATTCATCATATCATTACTCTAGTGCACCAACAAGGGGTTTCTCTCTCTCTTAGTACCCCTGCGTACTTCTTTGCTGGCTCTAATAATCTCCCCGGTAGCACACAGTATATTTAACCATTTATCAGGTTTGAGCGAGGGTTCTCCCTATCTAGGTATCTAAAACCTGTTGCTTTTTCCTCCGCAATATTACAAAGATACGCCCTTTCCTCTGTTGCTCGCTTGCTAAAACTCTGACACAGACCCTCATTCTCTCTCACCTTGATTACTGTAACCTCCCGCTGTCCGGCCTTCCTGCCTCTCACCTGTCTCCCCTACAATCTATCCTAAACGCTGCTGCCAGAATCACTCTACTATTTCTGAAATCTGTCTCAGCGTCTCCCCTGCTGAAATCCCTCTCCTGGCTTCCTATCAAATCCCGTATCACACAAAATTCTCCTCCTCACTTTTAAAGCTTTATACTCTACTGCTCCTCCTTACATCTCAACCCTAATTTCCTGTTCACCCTGGCAGTGGGCACCGTAGGATTAACTCCATCCTCGGCTTAGTAGGACAGGAAATTGAATTCTTGCAGGTAGGCCATAAAGGCTGAAAGGATTGTGGAAGCCAGCATGGACACTGGTGGAAGTAAAGGGTCGCTGACAAAAATTAGGTGAGTGCTTGGGCTGCACCCATAGACATTACAGCTGTGCGGAGGCTGAGGGAAAGCGGGTGCTTTCCCTGGCATTAGTACGCGCGCTGTCCCGGGGCGTGTCTATTGGCGGGCCAGTGACGTCACGGAGCTGGTTCGCCCTCATTGGGCGAACTGCCCATGTGACCGCCCGAGAAATCAATTTTGACTGATTTCACGCGCATCGAGCGCCCCCTCAGCTTGTGCCCGGACGCTGTATAGACGCAATCACTGCCTTTAGGCAGTCTGATCGCTCAGCGTGCGGACGCGTCCGCCGGTTTACCCCTGTATGGACGCAGCCTTAGATTAGTTCTACAAAAGGATTTAAAGGTATAGATTTGAATTTTTTCTTTTATTTTTTCTTTAGTTCTATGGTTATGCAACCAGAGGAAAGAACTTGTAAGGGGATAGTAGAGTCCCTGCATCAAAAGAAAAAAGCTGCTAAAAAATGAAGTGGTGTGCGGCTTGTCAAAAGCCAGTTTTAGAGGGTACGAGCTTTGGGCAGACTGCCTTAAAGCTGCAGCAGGGGAGTCAAATGAGCAGAAGAGTACTTTTTTATCTTGGATGAAAGATATAGTAAAACAAAGTGTAGATTCTGCAGTGCAGCAAGCAGTGAAGCCACCGCAAAAGAGAGCAAGGTCTCAGACCAGCCTGGATAAAGTAAGAGATTCTTCATCACACGAATCAGAGCTGATGTGTTACCACTTGTCAGAAGGGGAATGTGATTCATCAGAGCAAGAAATGCAAGCGGAAGAATCAGAGTTTGATTTAGAAATGGGGGACCCTCTTATAAAGGCAATGAGGGAAACATTGGAGCTAGAGGATAAGGAAGAAATGGTTCAAAAATCAGATAAATCATTTGGGACAAGGCAGAAGAAAACCAGATGTTTTCCAATTCTTCAAGTGATCAAGGAGATGGCACAGATGGAATTGTCACAGCCGGATAGAAAACTGAAAATGCCCAAAAAGTTTAATAGAATGTATCCATTTTCACAAGAAGAAGTAACACATTGGGAAGTCTGTCCTAAAATTGATGCAGCAATTTCCAGGGTGTCAAGGAAAACTACTATACCAGTTGAAGATGCACCATACCTCAAGGATGTAATGGATAAAAAGATGGATAGTGTTTTAAAGAAGGCATATGTAATCACGGGAACAGCATGCAAACCGGCGATATCAACGACATCCGTGGCAAGAGCAATGCGGATATGGAAGAAGCATTGGAGAAAGGAGCAAAGAGAACTACTATTCTGAAGGCGGTGTTGGAAATCAATAGCGGGCAGTGGACTACATAGCGGAAGAGTCACTGGATGCAGCGAAGTCAATGGCTTGTACAGTAACAGCAAGAAGAGCGCTATGGCTCAGACACTGGATGGCAGACACAGCTTCCAAGAATAGTTTATGTAACTTGCCCTTTGAAGGAGAATTCATATTTGGGAATAAATTGGATGCGATTATAAATAAGTCTGCGCTTATAGTGCCTTGCGACGGTGACGCGACGTCGCTCCGAATCAATTACATTGACTCCGTCGCAAGCGCTTATAGTAAGCGCGACAGAGCGACGTTGCAACCCAAAATTTTGAAGCCGGATCTATTTGATTTTTTTTTTTAGAGACAGTAGCCGTATTTGACTGTCTCTAAACCAGTCGGAGACCACGGCCCACCCACTTTTGTGACATCCCTGGCGACAGTCGCTGAAAATCAAATGATAACTTTCGCTGGTGGCGACAGGTTACGTCATCGGTCACGTCGCCATCGCCAGCACTAAGCGCGGCCTAAAGCGTCAAGAGGTAAAAGCATGTTTTTACCACAAGAGAGTAGAAATAGAAGATATAGCCCTACATTCCATCAGATGGAAAAGACACAGTATAGGGAACAGCAAGAACATTATCGTCCTGGAAAACCGTTTTCAAGGCTAACGTCATGGAGAGGTGAACAGAATAAGCTTATTCGTGGCGCCAGAGGAAGACCGTCATTTGCCAGAGGATAATTCTCATGAAGGTCAGGGTGTCCAGTGGCTTCCAGTTGGGGGAAGACTGAACCAATTCGAAGTTACATGGACCCAATCAATAAGACAGGTGGGTAATACAGATCATTTCTTTAGAGTACCACCTGAAGTTCAAGGACATTCCAAGAAGGGATATATATTTAAGAACAATATATGCTTGGGCAAAAGAAAAAATAAAGCAAATGAGTTTGATCTTGAAGGATTTATTACAGGCCAATGTGATAACGAGGGTTCCTCAAAACAGAGGAGAAAAGGGATTTATTCCAAAATCTTCTTGATAGAAAAGGTATCAGGAGGATGCAGAGCAGTATTGGATCTAAGAACAGTAAATACCTATTTACAGGTAAGAACATTCAAAATGATTTCATTAAACATCATCATTCAAAAAGTAAAACCAAAGGATTGGATGATATCAATAGATCTAAAAGATGCCCATTTACACATTCCTATAGCAAAAAGGCATCAAAAATGGCTCAGATTTACAGTAAATCAACAACACTACCAATATATGGCTCTGCCGTTTTGGACTGGCAACGTCTCCCAGAACATTCACAAAGGTGTTTGCCCCATTGATAGCAGAATTAAGGAAAAGGGGCGTGGAGATTTATCCATATCTAGACGAAATCCTGATCACGTCTCAAAAAAGAGAAAAGCTGCTACTAGACAGAAACATTGTCGTGTCTTTTCTAGAACATGGCTGGATCATAAATGTTGACAAGAGCCAGCTAATACCAATCGAGTCGCTAAAATTCCTGGGAGCAGACTTTCACACGGCGGAAGGAGAGGTGCGATTGCCATACTCAAGGATCCAAGATATTGGAATTCAGACAAGAACACTCAGAACAGCGAACACATCAGCAGACTGCATGAGACTCCTGGGAACGTTTACTTCAACGTTAAACATAGTAAAATGGGCAGGTCTACACATGAGACTATTGCAACAAAATTTGTTACATCCTTGGGATCTCCGTTCCACTGTTGTAAGACCAAAAAAAAAATAAACACACGTATACACACACACACACACACACACAACACGACACACACACAACACACACACACACCACACAGCCCAGCACACACACACACACACACACACAACACACACACAACACACACAAACAATATATATACACACACACACATATATACACACACATATATATATATATTACACACATACATACATACATACATACACACACATATATACATACACACACAACTAAGATGGTGGGAAAAGGCACCGAACCTATTAAAAGGACATACGTTACACCAGAAACAATGGGTATCAATCACCACAGACGCAAGCAGCGCAGGTTGGAGAGCCCAATTGGGGGACTAACTGGTACAGGGTTTTTAGACAACCAAAGAACAACAATTAACATCAAACCTGCTGGAACTCAAGGCAGTGCTGAAAGCGTTGGAAGTATTCCAAAGCCAGGTAATGTACAAATAAAGTCAGACAACAGAGCTGTGGTAAAATATATATAGCCAAGCATGGAGGAACAAGAAGCAAAAGACTGAGACTATCATCAGAGATTTTATCATGGGCAGAAGGCTATGTTACAGATATAACAGCCATACATATCCCAGGACCGGAAAATATGACAGTAGATTTTCTCAGTCACAACCTGATTCACCCGGGAGAATGGTCGTTAGACAACCAAGTATTCCACAGGTTGGTAGAACGCTGGGGACAGCCAGAGATAGATCTGATGGCTACTCATCAAAACGGAAAGGTGGCGAATTATTGCGCATGGCATTTTCATCCCACCGCAAGTCACACAAATGCCCTCAGTTTTGTGTGGCAATTCAATCTAGCATATCTGTTTCCTCCAATTCCTCTCATTTCGAAGATAGTGCAGAAGATCAAGAGCAATCAAGCAGAAGTGATACTGGTTATACCATATTGGCCGAGAAGACCATGGTTTGCCCATCTCATAAACATGGCAATCGACACTCCGTGGCATCTTCCAAATATCAAGTAACTGATGCAACAAGGACCAGTATATCACCCAGACCCCAAACAATGGGCCTTGGTGGTGGCTTGGAGATTGAGTGGGAGACATTGACAGAAAAAGGATGTTCAGATAGAAAAATAAAAACTTTGGAAGCAAGAAAAAAAAATCTACTTCAACAGTGTACTATCTAATTTGGTTATGCTTCAGAGACTGGTGTGTGAAACAGAGACAAAAGTTTTTTTTCCCCAAATACTGTGACACTAGTATAATTTCTACAGGAAGCTTTGATGGACTCAGCCTCAGTTTATTGAAGGTGCAAGTTTTGGCATCGTCGGCACTGTTGGAGAAGAATCTAGCAACTGAGAGACTTATTCATTTCTTACAAGCAGTCAAGAGATTAAGACCACAAGTCAAGAGTAGAGTGCTGACATGGGACCTGGTACTGGATGTTCTCACTATGCACCCGTTCGAACCTATCGATCAAATACCCTTAAAGTTACTATCATGGAAGGTGACATTCCTGATAGCTATCACATCAGCAAGGAGAGTGGGAGAATTACAAGCCTTGTCTTGTAAAGAACCGTTTCTGGTCATCCACCAGGATAAAGCAGTGTTGCGACCAGTGTATCATTTTTTGCAGAAAGTAGTTTCTCAATTTCATATGAACCAAGACATTGTAATTCATTCATTTTGCCCCCAAACTAGGTAACAAAAAGGAAGAGAGATTGCATAACCTTGATGTAGTAGGGTGCTTGAAAACCTATATTGAAAGGGTGCAGGACATAAAGTCAAACTGTTTATCATTCCTGAAGGACCAAGGACAGGGCAAGCAGCGTCCAAAGTGACTACAGGCATACCCCGGTTTAAGGACACTCTAAGTACACTCGCAAGTAAGGACATATCGCCCAATAGGTAAACGGCAGCTCGCGCATGCGCCTGTCAGCACGTCCTGAACAGCAATACCAGCTCTCTACCTGTACCGAAGCTGTGCGCAAGCGGGGAGACGATAGAGCCTGTTACAAATGCGGGATTTACATCAGTTATGCACGTATATGACGATTGCAGTACATACAGTACATGCATCGATAAGTGGAAAAAAGGTAGTGCTTCACTTTAAGTACATTTTCGCTTTACATACATGCTCCGGTCCCATTGTGTACGTTAATGTGGGGTATGCCTGTATATCCAATTGGATTGTTAATTTATTTTTTTACTTCAATAGTTTCATGTGGGCAATCTCTAATTACCTAAAGAACTGTATAGCTGCAGGTCAATTCGTTCTCCATGTATTGATAGGCGAAATTTGGTGACATAATTAGAGCTGGCATATGTTTTTCTTCTACTTCTGTCTCTCAGTGGAAGCTCATGGATATTCATGAGCACTCCTGCACTGACATGTGTTAGAGGGAGGGCAGGGCTGACAAAGGGGTGTGCCAGGGCTTCTGACGGGACATGAAGGGGCTGTGCCTTAGTAAATGGCTGTTAAAAAAGAATACAAAAAAATTGGTCTTTCAAAGTTGTTTTTTTAAAAACAGAAAATGCTAAAAGTATTTTTTCTTACTACAGAACTGATTTATTAAAAAAAAAACACACATGCAGGATATTGACCGAA
Source organism: Ascaphus truei (assembly GCA_036426205.1). Classification (NCBI taxonomy): domain Eukaryota; kingdom Metazoa; phylum Chordata; class Amphibia; order Anura; family Ascaphidae; genus Ascaphus; species Ascaphus truei. Next base: position 9,741 of record WSYH01013323.1, read on the forward strand.
CTGCAGCTTTAAATGTAAAAGCACACTCAACGAGCCATGGGCATTTAAGGCACATGCATCACAAAGACAAATCTGCAAAGCGGCAGTGTGGTTTTCATTTAACACATATATGAAATATTACATATTGGGCATTCAGGCTTCGGCTGATGCAAGCTTTGGACGATAAGTGTTAGCCTGTAGTAAAATAAAGTGAAAATGTAATCAATAAAATGGTTGAAACTGATATTGGCATTTGGGTTTTGTTTTCCCTCCTTAAATAATACTGCTGGGGTATGTCCCTACGGTGCCCACTGCCAGGGTGAACAGGAAAAGAGAAAATGTAAATAATTACCATCATTTTCTTTTCCTGGAACCATGGCAGTGGGCACATAGTTACCCTCCCTATGGATGCCTAATATATATCAGTTGTATTTTTCATCTATGGGAGAATCCAAATACTAATCTGAAGGTACTGGGAGAGGCCTTTATGGCCTACCTGCAAGAATTAATTTCCTGTCCTACTAATCCTGAGGATGGCGTTAACCCTACAGTGCCCACTGCCATGGTTTCAGAAAAAGAAAATTACGGTATGTTGTTTAAATGTTCTCTCTTCTCGCTATACACCATCCCAACTCTTGTGTTCTGCTCAAGGATGTCTTCTCTTTACCCCTTTTTGTATCTAAAGCCCTCTCCCGCCGTAAACCTTTCTCACTGACTGCCCCACACCTCTGGAATACCCTTCCCCTTCAATATCCGACTAGCACCCTCTCTATCCACCTTTAAGACCCAACTCAAAACACACCTGCTTAAGGAAGCATAAGAGTAGCTCCATGGCTGATACTTTACACCTCATACATAAACCTTGGCCCTTTGTAGACACACTTACCAGAATACCATCCTACTGTCTATACGTCCTTCCTACCTGCCAATTCAATTGTTAGCTCTTCGGAGCAGGGACTCCTTTTTCCTAAATGTTCCTTTTATGTCTGAAGCACTTCTTCACATTTTTTGCATTATTTGTTATTTATATGATTGTCACGTATTACTGCTGTAAAGCGCTATGTACATTAATGGCGCTATATAAATAAAGACATATATACAATGGATAGCTGACCCCTTGAGCCACTAAAGGGTTAATATATCAAAAAGTACAACAAAACTTACCGGATGAGAACAAATTCTTATCTATGTGCTCACTTTGTAATAAGTCATACCTACAGAACAGAACAATATATGAAGAACATTGATACAGGGATTAATGTGATTTCTTATCTATGTGCTCACTTTGTAATAAGTCATACCTACAGAACAGAACAATATATGAAGAACATTGATACAGGGAGTAATGTGATTTCCATTACTGGAGTGAGGAGGAAATATTTATTTCCACTTATGAAACATAATTGTAAACTGATTCATTGGGCTTCCTCTGGGTGAATTTAAATATAACTAATATAACAATGTATATTTAATTATATGATTCAGTATCTTGAACAATTAGAATTTTATAAAGTTTAAATTCAATTAACATATCTTTCTCATCAAAATGTACTTTGTTGCTTTGCAATGTTACATTAATACATTTTCTCACCATAGATGAATCTTCAGCACATGACTGATCTGTGAACAAGAAGCAATGTAAGAAATGTCCCAAACATCATAAATTACAGAGGTGTTAATGGAAATATGATTTAAGGACTTCAATATTGCACAAGTCTGTATGAGAATTGAAACAAGATTACAAGAAACTCGGCGGAGCATTCCAATACATCAACAACATTTTGTTAAACTTACAGACACCACAATACCAGACAAGACAAAGAGAGTGTTTGAAGAGCAGGGGCATGAAAACCTACAGTGAGACATCCGGTAATGTTATTCAGCAAATAATTCATATAGGGAATAAATCTTATAAATGCGCTGAATGTGGAAAAATATCCAGTAAGAAATCAGCTCTTGTTAGACACCAAAGAGTACACACAGGGGTAAGACCCTATAACTGCTCTGAATGTGAGAAAAGCTTCAGTCATAAATCAAGTCTTGTTACACACCATAGAATCCACACAGGGATAAAACCATATAGCTGCTCTGAATGTGGGAAAAGCTTTAGTCAGAAACCGCATCTTGTTGCACACTATAGAATCCACACAGGGGTGAGACCCTATAACTGCTCTGAATGCGGGAAAAGTTTCAGTAATAAATCAAGTTTTGATACACACAAAATGATCCACGCAGGAGTAAAACCCTATAACTGCTCTGAATGTGTGAAAAGTTTCAGTCGGAAAACAGATCTTGTTACACACCAACGAATCCATACAGGGGTGAAGCCTTATAACTGCTCTGACTGTGGGGAAAGCTTCTGTAAGAAATCACATCTTGTTACACATCAAAGAATCCATACAGGGGTGAAGCCTTATAACTGCTCTGAATGTGGGAAAAGCTTCACTAAGAAATCACATCTTGTTGCACATCAAAGAATCCATACAGGGGTGAAGCCCTATAACTGCTCTGAATGTGGGAAAAGCTTCATTCGGAAATCGACTCTTGTTACACACCATAAAATCCACACGGGTGAGACCCGATAACTGCTCTGAATGTGGGAAAATCTTCAGTCATAAATCAAATCTTTTCAAACACAAGATAATTAAGTGAATTAAGTCTCCTAACTATTAATGTATAAATATACAAAATAGTTAAAAATATATATTTTAGGGAAATGACAATTGCCAAAGCTCATCCTGATATGCAGTTTTTTGCAGCAACACTACGATTGAAATCTATGGCTGTGAAACATCTTAAGTGTCACATGTGAAGTGTCTGGAGTTCATATTGGTGTTACAATTGGAGATGAAGACTATAAGAAGAACTGGACTCTACACTTCAAAAACAACAACCCTTCAAGTGTGAGAACTTAACTTTCTAAATGCTCTGACAATTTGTATACATGTATAGACTGTTTCAAAACTGCTGCTTAATCTTCAGTTCTACATTGCCCTGACAGACCTGATTTATACACCTCTTTCAACTCCTACTCTTATCCTCCAATATCTGGGAACTCTCTCCTCCTACCTCTCTCCCTGCATCTCATTATGCCATCCTTATTTGCTGTTTTTGCACTCATTTTGTAAACTTATCTTCTCAACAACTTCCCCACTCCCCTCCTATCCACAGTTCGTCATCTCTCCTCCCCCTGTGTATGTGCCCATACAGTGTGCCACTATTTACACACCTCTTCCCCAACAACGTCTACACCCTTAAATAAAAAGCACCCCCACAAATCCTCTATTCCCTCTCTCCCTCCTATCCCACACTGTCACTCCTACCAACAATTCTGGCCAGGCACTGCCATCTACTGCACTTTTGCCCTCGCCTGCTGTCTCTGTAAGTATTGTATTTTTATAATTTCTTGTACGGTATTTTCTTTGTGAAGCACTGAGTACAATGTTGGTGCAATATAAATAAAGATATACATACAAGTAAACTGTGTTATATGTGATAGTGCCAATAAAGAGAACAAGTGACAGATACAGTATATTGATCCAGAGGAAGGCAAACAAAAAATCCCAGTGAAATTTCATCCAATGATAGATCATAAGGGGAAAAATAAATTCCTTCCTGACTCCAATAATTGACAATGGGATTACTCACTGGATCAGCATCCTTCCCATGTTTACTTATTTGGTACAGTATATCCCTGTATACCTTTACTTTCTAAAAAGATGTCCAACCTTTATTTGAACAAATCTATTGTATCTGCCATCACTGTCTCCATGGGTAATGAATTACACATTTGAACTGCTTTTACTGTAAAGAAACCTTTCCTTTGTTGCTCGTGAAATCTCCTTTCCTCCAACCTTAAGGGATGGCCCGAGTCCTTTGTGCTGCCCATGGGATGAATAGTTCTTTTGAAAGCTCCTTGTATTGTCCCCGACTATATTTGTATATAATTATCATATCCCCTCTTAGACGCCTCTTTTCTAATGTAAACATATCTAATTTAGCTAGCCTCTCCTCCATAAGTGATGTTGTCAATCCCCTTTATTAATTTGGTGGCTCTTCTCTGCACTCTCTATTTTCATATTGTCTTTTCTAAGGAGTGGTGCCCAGAATTGTACCCCCTGTTCATGGTGTGGTCTTACCAACTCTTTATAAAGGGGCATAATTGTTTACTTCCCTTCCATCCATGCAAGATAAGATCTTGTTTGCCTTTGCAGCTACTGCATGACTTTGGGCACTATTGCTAAACCTGCTGTCTTTTTTTGTAATCCCAGGATAGGGTCAGCTGTGCACTGCAGCAAGGACAGGAAGAATAGAGCTCAGCACATCAAAAAAGTTTACAAATAATTTATTGACAAAGGTGAGACCAGGGTTGGGTGGAGAACAAGTAACTGACGCTTTGACAAAGCGCCTAACAAGCTTGACCTGCCTCAGAGTTACTTGTTGCCCACCCATCCCTGATGTCACCTTTGTTAAATAATTTTTAAACTTGTTTGATGTGCTGAGCTCTATTTTTCCTGTCCTCGCTGCTGTGCAGCGCTGAGCCTATCCTGGGATTACAAAACTGCTATTTCATTGCTGGAACCACACCGAAAGGAGTCAAGAATCTTTCATATGCTGTGAGTACTTCTCAACATCAAGGTTATCTATCATCTGTAATCCATCATCTGTACTGTGATTCACTTTATACGCAAGTGGTTACTCCATACAAGTGGGGTGGAGAACAGGTCAAACCCCGTCTAACAGGCTATGTCTGTCCCTATTATCCATAAATCCCCACTTGGAGAGAAATAATTGCTTTATATCTTTCCACTAAATCATGAGTGACAATATTATCACATACTATGTACCAAATCTGATGGATTGAAAGGGGAGGGCGGTTTAACACCTTGAATAAATAATTCAATTTCTTGGACTTGTATGGGACTTTGCGAAATGGCTGTCGGAGTTCCTGCACCTTAACCGTATCTCCACTCTTCACTCGCCACTGCTCCGGTTTTACTGCTTGCTGTGCTGGCTGCTGTGCGCTTGATCCAAAGGCGGAGGGAACCAGGGTTCCCCATTACAAGATGTTTATGTTTCCAATGGACTCTCCTCCCTCCCACGCAATGTATCGGCGCCATGCAAGTATCAAGCTTTACACTTTGTAACGGAGCTGCTTGGCCCCAGTTTAAATGCCTGCCCCTCGGACTGAATTAATCATCAATGATTATACTGGGGTTACTACCATCAGGCAACTGGGAGCTATATATCTATTCACTTTTGTTTTTTTGCTGCTGATTTTCATTATGGATGATATCTGCCATTAACTACTTGAGATTTATTTACCAGCTGTACCTTGGACATTATATGGGACTATCTCATGTCACTCCTGCATCTGGAAGTATTATACTTCTCATTATCAACTTCAGTTATTACTGGTTTGAGTGCTGTTATACAACTGAGATATATATTCCTTAGGTTATTTTTTTTTTTTTTACCATGTTCTGCTTCATAGGTCCTTGGTATTGTCATACCTCCTAAAATGTTTCTATGATATACCCTACATAGGAGTTCCTTGTTTGACCGCCGGTCTTCATTACATCCCAGGGGAATTATTATTTTTTCCCCTGGTTTGTATCAATGTATTTTTAGGTAGATATTTTGGTTTACACTTCTCATTTTTTTGTGTTTATTAGGTGGTTTAGTGATTATTGATACTTTTGTATTCACATATTTTTTTGGTTATATATACTTTGCAGCTTTATTATTTAGGAGATTAGCGGTTGGTGGTGTTTTATATGTTTTATATTTTTTCTGTGTTAATAAAATCCATCTTATTTTTCCATCAATTTTGAGTGCTTTTTGTAGACCTTCTTTTTTCTTTTTGTGTGTGTATCATATTTTGGGTCTTTAGCACCACCAGAGGGTATTTTTTAAACCCTGATGTCAGTTTTTTGGTATACATGACTTTTTGGAACTGATTCGATTGTGACACTATTTGTGTGTTTGAGATATAGATATATCTATATCTCAAAGATGGAGAGCGGTAGCTCCATAGCGTAATTCTGTATATAACAATTTAATATAGTACATTTAAAATCTTTCTACTCACAAACGTAGCTGGTAAATGCGCAATGCAGGACAATTCAAAGGCCATCTGTTAAGGGGTAGACGGAGACCGGCATCAGGAACACCAATCGTGGTAAGACCAACAACGTATTTCCTCTTCCGGATATGGGTCAGGAGGTCCAGCTGCATGCTGCTTTCTCCGGTAAATCTGATTCATTGGTCGGGTTCCTAGGCTCCTTAATTTCACAGCATGTAAAAGCGTGATGGCACCATGAAAATGTGCAGCAAGGCACAGGCAAACACCCTATGCATTTCGTTGCTGAGATTGCTATGTCATCAGTGCTTGGTTTGTAAGAGGGTGAAGACCCTTATATAGTCCAAGACAATTAAGCACAATAGTTATCAAGAAGAAATTTTAACGCCTCATAGGTCATCAGGGACAAAAATTTAGATGTGTGAGTAGTAAGCAATTAATGCTGTTACATAAACATTAAACTTACATGAAAATTGGATACAAGAAAATGTTTTATAAAAATTTGGAACAATTAAAACAGAGTATATTTGGGTATTTAGGAAAAAGTCTAGTTTTAGAGATATATATGCACTAACTAGCATGAAGCTGTACCTATAAATGACGATATCCAAATACAAGCTCTCAACGTTATAAGCCTGTTGTAAACAGATGTGAACCATTGTCCAAGGAGAAAAGTATAAACTATGTAGAGGCATGAATAGTGCCCAAAATAATGTATATGAATATACAGTAGAGGCAACGTTTATTCTAACATTTGCTGTAAACTAGCCGGGTTACATTCTGGGTATGTGCTGGGTATGTTCTGGGCTAGTTTGAGGCACGTTTAAGGCATTTCTGCATTGACTAACGACCCATCGGATTAACACAGCAGGGATCCCTGGCAGTCCAATTCAGTTTGAATGGGACTGCCAGGGACCCCCGCTGTTAATCTGATAGGCCATTAATCAATGCAGAAATGCTGGGGCTAGTTTAAGGAAAGTTTAAGGCATGTATTCAGAATGTACCTGGGTGTTTCCTGGGTCTTTTGGGGAATTGCCACTGGTTTTTGTTAGAATAAGAGTTGCCTCTACTGTATAATGGTTACAAACCCCAATATAACAATTCCATAGATTAGATGGATCTAGATGAGTGAATCAGTGAGAGACCCCAACTGGGCATATATTGTAGCATGAATATAGTTCATAAATACACTAAGTGAATGTATGTGATAAAAATAATGAGTGTGATTGTGGCTATATATATATATATATATATATATATTTATATTTATATTTATATTTATATGCAGATATAACTGTATGTAGGTTTTTGTCACTTTTTTTACTCACCATAACTTAACTCAGTATATATATATATATATACTGTCATTAAGGTTATGGTGGGTAAAAAAAGTGACAAAAACCCTCCACAGTAAAGCATAAAGCAACTGTAAATATTACTGTATGTTCA
>WSYH01013324.1:0-17248 GCA_036426205.1 Ascaphus truei
CCCTAAAACCTCTTACCCTTTACCCTAAAACCTCTTACCCTAAAACCTCTTAGCCTAAGCCCTTACCCTAATCCTCTTACCCTAAACCTCACCCTTTACCCTAAAACCCTTATACTTAACCCCCTGCCCTAACCACAAAAAAACCTTGAATTAACTTACCTTATTGCAAAACAGCCAGCGGCTGCGTGTCCAGTGGCAGAGCGGCTGCGGTGAAGGGTCCCTCGCCGGCGCCGACCTGATCACAGCAAAATGCCCGCGACCAAATGTCCGATTCCGGTTTAGACTGTGTGTATCAATGCATGTGTGTGCAGCACGGTCTGTGTGTATCAATGCATGTGTGTGTGTGCAGCAGGGTCTGTGTGTATCAATGCATGTCTGTGTGTATCAATGCATGTGTGTGTGTGCAGCAGGGTCTGTGTGTATCAATGCATGTCTGTGTGTATCAATGCATGTGTGTGTGTGCAGCAGGGTCTGTGTGTATCAATGCGTGTCTGTGTGTATCAATGCATGTGTGTGTGTGTGTGTGTATGTGCAGCAGGGTCTGTGTGTATCAATGCATGTGTGTGTGTGCAGCAGGGTCTGTGTGTATCAATGCATGTGTGTGTGTGTGTGCAGCAGTGTCTATGTGTATCAATGCATGTGTGTGTGGGCAGCAGGGTCTGTGTGTATCAATGCATGTGTGTGTGTGCAGCAGTGTCTGTGTGTATCAATGCATGTGTGTGTGTGTGTGCAGCAGTGTCTATGTGTATCAATGCATGTGTGTGTGGGCAGCAGTGTCTGTGTGTATCAATGCATGTGTGTGTGTAGCAGGGTCTGTGTGTATCAATGCATGTGTGTGTGTGTGCAGCAGGGTCTGTGTGTATCAATGCATGTCTGTGTGTATCAATGCATGTGTGTGTGTGCAGCAGGGTCTGTGTGTATCAATGCATGTCTGTGTGTATCAATGCATGTGTGTGTGTGCAGCAGGGTCTGTGTGTATCAATGCATGTGTGTGTGTGCAGCAGGGCGGTGTGTATCAATAATGTGTGGTGTGAAACGATAGGGATTGGTTGCTATCAACTGATGTTGTGTGGCAGCAGTGTCTGGGTGTATCAATGCATGGTGTGCAGCACGCGTCTGTGTGTATCATGATGTGTGTGTGTGCAGCAGGTTGTCTAATGTTGTACAATGACAGTGTGTGGGGGCAGCTAGGTCTGTGGTTCATGCATGTGTGTGTGTAGCAGGGTACTGTGTGTATCAATGGCATGTGGTGTGTGTGGCTGCAGCAGGGTACTGTGTGTATGAATGATGTCTGTGTGTATCAATGATGTGGGGGGTGCAGCAGTCGTTTGCTGTCTGTGTGTATCAATGAATGGTGCGGTGGGAGCAGAGATATGATATCGGGGGGGGGGCAGATATCCACCCCTCGTATAGCCTCCATTTTTTTACTACGCCCCTTCCCCCCCCTTCATGTCCTCACCGTTTTCCCCTCTTGCCCCCCCCTTGCCGTTTCGTTCTTCTTCTCCTTATCCTCCAACCCCATCCACCTCCATCCGCCCCCTCTCACCCTCCTACACCCCCCTCCTCCCCCCCCACCCGCCATCCCCTTCCTCACGTATTACTTCCCTCCCAACATCCACACCACCTTCCCCTCTCGGTCCCCACTCCACTCCCCCCCCTACCTATTCATTGCTCAATCTCCTCCGTCATTTACACCCTCCCTTCCATTTACCCCTGCAGCAGGGTCTGTGTGTACAATGCGTTGGGTCTGTGTGTATCAATGCATGCTGTGATTGTGTGTGTGTGTGGATGTGCAGCAGGTGGGTCTGCTGTGTGTGCAATGCATGGTGTTGTGTGCAGCAGGGTCTGTGTGTATCAATGCATGTGTGTGTGCAGCAGGGTCGGTGTGGTTGTGTTCAATGCAGTGTGTGTGTGCAGCAGGATCTGTGTGTATCAATGCATGTGTGTGTGCAGCAGTGTCTGTGTGTATCAATGCATGTGTGTGCAGCACGGTCTTGTGTTGTATATGCATGTGTGTGTGGCAGCAGGGTCTGTGTGTATCAATTGCATGTCTGTGTGTATCAATGCATGGTGTGTGTGCAGCAGGGTCTGTGTGTTTGTAACAATGCATGTCTGTGTGTATCATGCATGTTGTGTGGTTGTGCAGCAGGTCTGTGTGTATCAATGCATGTGGTTGTGTGTATCAATGCATGTGTGTGTGTGTGTGTGTGTGTGTGTGTGTGTGTGTGTGTGTGTGTATCAATGCATGTGTGTGTGTGCAGCAGTGTCTGTGTGTATCAATGCATGTGTGTGTGCAGTAGGGTCTGTGTGTATCAATGTTTTAATGCTTGTGTGCTGTGTGTGTATCAGTCTGTCTATGTGTATCAGTGTGTCTGTGTGTGTCTGTATATGTATCAGTGTGTCTATATATATCAGTGTGTCTGTATATGTATCAGTGTGTCTGTATAAAGGATTGTGTCTGTGTATCTATCAGTGTGTCTGTGTCTATCAGTGCCTGAGTGTGCATCAGTGTGTCTGTGTGTATCAGTCTGTCTGTGTATCAGTGTGTCTGTGTGCCTCTATATGTATCAGTGTGCCTGTATATGTATCAGTGTGCCTGTATATGTATCAGTGTGCCTGTATATGTATTGGTGTCTGTATATATATCAGTGTGTCTGTATATAGGATTGTGTATGTGTATCTATCTGTGTGTGTATCAGTGTCTCTGTGTGTCTATCAGTGTCTGTGTGTATCAGTGTGTCTGTATATGTATTAGTGTCTGCATACAGTATATGAATGTGTCTGTGTATATCCGTGTGTCTGTGTGTGTATCTGTGTTATTGTGAATTTGTGCAGTGGTTAAAGAACATCGGGTGCATTAGGGGTTAGCAGTTATAAATAACAGAGGGCTCCATTAACCTCTTCTCTTCAAGAGGGGCCACAGCACTGCATTGCTCTGCATGTAATTATATCACTCTGCATGGTATTATAACGCTCAGCAAGTAAATATATTACACTGCATGTTATTGTATCGCTCTGCATGTTATTATATTACTCTGCAATTAATTATATCTCTCTGCATGTTATTATATCGCTCAGTGTGTTAATATAACTCTGCATGTTATTATATCTCTCCGCATGTTATTATATCGCTCGGTGTGTTACTATATCTCTGCATGTTATCACAGGCTTCATATACAGAGGGGTCACCCAAAGGGTACGTCCCTTAAAAAAGATCTTGTCAACTCGCAGATAGGGCCTAAAATAAGGCTGTCCCAACATCAGGGCGTAGCAAGGAGGTAACCTCATCTCCCGACCCCCAACACAACATTACCACCAGGTAACACAACCGCCCTTTAAACGTCTTGTGCCTGCTAGTCTCCAGAAACGTTAACCTGTCACAGGCAAGAGGGGCTTTAACCCCACAACACACAGAGAACGCATTTACTCACCGGCACAAGATATGTTTTTTTTACACTACAATATATGGGGATATTTTATACCATATTTTAATGTGGGTGTTTTTTTTTTTCTATATCACTATACACGTGATACATAAAGCTTGGCCCCCTGCAGATGCACGTACCAGAATGCCCCTCCTACTGTCTTGGTTACATTCTCCACAAATTAGATTGTAAGCTCTTCGAGCAGGGACTCCTCTTCCTAAATGTTACTTTTAGTCTGAGCACTTATTCCCATCATCGTTATTTGTATATTGCTATTTATATGATTGTCAGTGTATTACTGCTGTGAAGCGTTACAGCTGCAGCAGCCATTATTCGAATAAATCACGGAGCCGTTGTCGTGTGCTCTGCTGTTTTCCACGCAGTATTAACTCCGCCATTCTGCGTTCCAACCACCATTCACGCCGCCAGGCACACCCGGGTTGAATCTTTTAATTAATGGTTTCGATTTCTTTGGGCGCATTTCTTCCGTATCCGCCAGGTGGCGAAATTAATGAATTGTAATGTGTGTACAGTTCTGTCTGTGCTACTGTGTCATTTGCAGGTGTAAAACCAGATAATGTAAAAAAACAAGTCTACCACAGTGGTCCATTGTGATTTGACCTTGAAGACGTTATCAAATGTAGGCGCATCATAATGAAAACTTATAAAACTCAAAGCTGTGTGCTTTTTTTACATTCCTACTGTATCCTTGCACAATTGCTGACTGGACTGGACATAATGTGCACACCACAGATGTTATAAAAAAACCTGACTGGAGTAATGCATTTTTAATATGTTCTGCAATAATGCTACAGCAGATAACTGGCAACTGTAGCTGAAATGTATTTTTTTAATTTTGAACTTTGATTTTTACAAGTTTTCATCTGAAGTTCGTGGTTGGAAGCGTTCGGTAAGAAAAACTAAGGAGCGATCAGTGTTTTTTCCGCATTGCCTCCTGCCCTGGATAACAAGGGGTATTGGGGTGTTGTCACTGATTTTACAGTCTGTTTGATCATGGCAACTGCAAACGGAGAAAGTCGGGTTTATCCATATAAGATTCGTCAGTTCATCCAGCAATGTGCCGGCAACAGCGCCAGCACCAGACAGGCTTACAATAAAGGTCGACCTTCAGTGAAAACCGGTGAAACGGCAATCCTTGCTACTGTCCCCGCCAGAAAACCTGCAAAAATTTCCAGCCTGAGTCTGATTTCACGGAGACAGGGTACCAGCCAAGCTTGCATGTACCAAAAGATTTCAGCTTCATCAGCTGGCAACTACAGGTGTAGCAGGCCAGCTATCACCTGTCAACTAAATGCAGACTACGGGAGTGCCAGTGGCTCATCTCCACCCGTTTGGCAAAGTTTATAATGAAGGTAAATACATGTACAGTACAGTACTAAATTTAAAGCTGCAGGTCACGCTGCGTTTAAATTTTTTTTTTTAAACAATACATTACATTATGTGCATCAACACAATAGCACACAGACAAGTGATTAGCTACAGTAAGCTGCAGATCAGTCCTTCCTGTAATCAATCTTTTTGCTCGGGTTATTAATTTAATTAAATTCTTGCACAATTATTGAAAATGTAGTCCTGCCATATGATTGACTGAGAGAAGTTATTACAGTAGATACAATTGGTGGACAGCTAGGGAGAGGGCAGGGCTCAAGAGTCAGAGCCTATCAGAAGTTTGTTCGTTCAGATGCACATGTACTGTAGGATATTGCTTGAACTGCTGCAACGACTGGACGTCATGCGCAATACCGGAAATAATAGCTCATTTTTTCCCCCCAAAAAAGGAACTTTGACATCAAACGGAAAAGGCAAAAGGAGGATGGATGGAAAGAAATGATGGACCTCTAATATGCTTTTTTTAAACTTTGTTTTTCGCATTGCAAAGCTTTTTAAAAATCCTAGTAGCAAAAATTTAGTGACAGTGCAATTTTTAGTGATTGATAGAATAGTTGTGAGCTTTATAGAAAACCTTTTACCTTGTACTGTAATCATCACTCCGTTTGACGTTGCATTTTGCAGATAAAACATACACTTGCATGTTTAATAAATTCTAAGAAAACCCCAAAATAAAAATGTAGATCTTTTATCTATATGTATTATTTATTATCTATATTAGTCAATACTTTCAACTTTGCTGGCTATTCTTCTTTTCAAACTGTTTTATTTAGGCGCATGCTGTATGTCTCTTTGGAACCTTGTTGAAACACATATGATGTCATAACATTTAGGAGCCTGCGTGCTTGTAGTCCATTGGAACCTTGTTGACACGCATATGCGTGTCATCACATTTAGGCGCATGCGTGTACAGTATGTGAATTTTTCTTTGGGGGTGGGGGTGTTTCAATGATTCTCATGAATTTAAAGAAGAACAATTTATTTGTACAGGACATTCATGGAAAAATGAATAATACAAAAATACAGTAGGTCAAACTCTTCTTGGCTTTCTCTTCTTCGTAATGGCTGTGTTCTTTGTCATTGAGAGGGGGGGGTGTTGTGTAAATTATTGAAGTTTGCTACATATACACACAGTACAATACTTTTACACATGCCCCCCCCCCTTCCTGGTCTGCAGCAGCTCTGAAAAGAAAAAACTTAAAATGAAATAATTTAATACAATCATTTTTTTTTTTTGGAGTAAAACCATTTTTCTATAACTTTGAACTACAGTTACATACAGTACATCAAACAACAAAGTCGTTCCAAATGGGCGGCCTTCCAGGGACGAGCCCTTATATGCTCAAAGACCATTGATTGGTGTCTCTCACGGTTTCATAACATGATCGTTAACAAGAAAATAACGCTGCACTTCCTCCACAATTTTTTTCCTTAAATTTGCCGGCAGACCCTTCTTGCTTTATTCCCTTCATAATTTTCATTGTGGGTCCACCCGCTGTACATCAAAACTGACGTGGTTGTTTAAAGATGGACAGGGCAAATTTCTGGGCTAGACCAGACACTTCCGATTTGTATCTCCGGACTTGCTGGGGAGTTCACTCACAGATGATGTCTGGGAGCGTTACAATCTTGGGGTGCGGGTGTGCTTCTGGCAGCAGGCGAGGGGTAGGTGGTTGGGAGGATGCTTTCCTCCTTTCGTGGCCTTACCGAGGTTGTCATCTCCTGTGTGGCCCTACGGGGTTGTCATATCATCCTCATCAAGGCTACAGGTCATGTATTCTGCAGATGGAGGGGGTGAGCGTGGGGGGGGCACCTGGTGCGCGCTGGTGATGGAAGGGTGAGCCCACAACAGGCCACCCTCCGCGTCGGACATACAGGGGCGGGAACTCCAAGCAAAGAATAGTCCCCGAGTGTCCTCTCCATCTTCTCCATACGCCTATCCATATTCAACATGGTCTGCAAAAGAAGATCAATCTTTGCACCGTGAGTTGGAAGGGATTTCGACACAACTTAAACCATTCAGCATACGGGCGAACAAGCTGGATCTGGGTGCGAGGAGTGCTGTGACATCTGCGTGGAGGGTGCAGGAGCAGGTGAGATGGGGGGTCCAGGAGAGCAGCATAGTGATGGGTGCAGGAGCAGGTGAGTTGGGGATTAACGGAGAGCAGCGTCGTGGATGGGTGCAGGAGCAGATGAGATGGGGTGTCCAGGAGAGCAGCGTCGTGGATGGGTGCAGGGGCAGGTGAGATGGGGGGGTCCCAGAGAGCAGCGTCGTGGATGGGTGCAAGAGCATGCGAGATTGGGGGGGTCCCAGGAGAGTAGCGTCCCCAGGCTTCCATTTGTTTTGCTTTGTGTGATGTCAGCGAATTTTTCTTGATAATAAGGCCAGGGTTCTTAGCCTTGGAGTCTTTGGAACGTTTTTCTACTTCCTTTGGTTTTGGCTTTGGATTAGAAACTGCTTCCGCCTTTCGCTTTCTCGTGGTTGGCCCGGCAGAAGCAAGCAGGTTTCGGCGTCCGTAGAATCGGGTAGATCCATGAAAGCAGAAGGAATAATGCAGTAATCTGGACAAGAGCAAGTTCAGATACAGAGCATGGACACGAGCTGCAGGTGTTAAAAGTGGGCGTGTTGTGTACTAAAACCGTTGAGCGAAGCGGAGGCCAATTAAAGTATAAATACACCATCCATTTTGTTGATTCAATACACACGAATATACATTGAATGCACATCGAATAACATTGAATACACATCGAATATACATGAATACACATCGAATATACATTCCTCTGTAAATACACAAAGAAAATGTCCCCCGCGCTAGAAATTGTGGCACAATACCATATACCAAAAAGACAGTCCTGGATAGAATGACAGTCCTGATAATGGAGTACTGCACCAGCCAATATTCTAATAGATTAAAAGGGTCCTCAGAATATGATACCCAGGTGGTTCTGTAACAAAAAAGACAAAAACACCATTGCACAGTATCAAAGGTCAACAGCCCCAACCAGGGTGGAAAATCCTTACTTACAAGAACAATCTTGTTGGTCAGGGAGAGAATCTGTACACAGCTCCTTCTCACCTCGATTTCCACGGACCCCTCGTGGTTCACAAGATGTCTCTTTCACTTCGACCGGCGCCGACTGGCAGCAGTACACCGCACGGTCGTTGGTGAGAGAAATAAAAAAGCCTAGTGTACTCCGTCTAAAACAATTAATAACCATAAAAAAAGCAGCATGCTCACACTTACAATTGTGAGGGCAAACGTGCCGCTATCGAATGCCTTCCGCACCCTGTGACCAGCTCCGTGGGATTGAAGCTTCTTTTTAAGTGCTGCTTTTATTGTTATTAAAGTTTTTTAACTTTTGTTATTATCCCCTTGGCTGCATTGAATTCACAAATCATCATATTGGTTGGTGTATTCATATCTATTCATCAAGTCACATTATTATTATTTGGATCGAGCGCTGGTAGAGAGTTTGTTAGTTGTGTAGTATATACATTCCTCTGTGCTTGATTTATTTTCTAAAAGCAGCGATGCAGATGAAAAATATCAGGATCTCAGCATGAGATTACAGGATATGTACCAAAAAGGACACCGATTTCACAGATGCAACGCTGGTTAGTTTCTTCGGGCCTCGTTTAGCACCAAGCATGTCTGTTATCATGCCCATGGTAAGGCCAAAAGTGTATAAGCGGACCGCCACAGTCATACTGAGTAAATATTTTTGTTTTCTTACTCATGTATGTACTATATTTAAACGTTACTGGTAAAATGCATCAGTGTTTTATACAGTACCTATTTCCTATCAATAAATGTATGCCTGTTTTTAAGATTTTATCAATTTTTACATTCTTAAATCACTTGTAATTCGACTGTATACTGGTCATGTACTGTACAGTACCGTATGAGGTGGCATAGTCTTCACTGCTAATGGAATATCTCAGGTCACACACCCACGCATTGCATTTGTATTGTATGTCTTTATATATAGCGCTGTAAGAGATGTGTGCAGAGGTACGCAATGGAGACTGGTTTTAGGTGAAATTAAAAAAAGGCTTTATTGCACCTGTTGCTTTAAAACAAACAAACATGTGAAAATCCACAAACACAATGCTCCACGTTGGAGATATTTACACATTGTAGTCCAGCGATTCACCAGCCCAAATCATAGGAGACATTTATATATATATTAGACAGACATAGATAATCAGTCTTATAAGAAAAGTCTTATCTGTCTCGTAGTTGTAGGGGGAAGGCTTCTCTCTTCCTGGGTTGCTGCCTTTCCTCAGGTTCTCAGCATTCAGGTGTAGAAGTCTTGTGAGCTCCAGACATCTGTGATCCCTCTGTCAGTCTCATCTGTGGACTCAGGAAACTCTGCTCTGTCTGTTCCTTGGTCAGCCCAGTTGTGGACTAAGGATCTCTCTTCCTGTCTCAAAGGCAGGCTTTTCTAACAAACTCTAATCAGCCAGGAAGTGTTGGTTAATTGACTACCAGCAGTTAACCACCACACTGCTGGATTAGAGGCACCTTTTTGAACCAGGGACAATCCCTGTTACAAGCGCCATAAGTGTACTCAGTGCTTACAAAGAATACAGTACAGGGAATTTTATAATACAATAAGTGCAGAAATAAACAATATGTGCAGCAAAATCGACAATAAGGAAAGGAAATCCCTGCCCCGAAGAACTTACATATAAGAGGTTATAAGGGGGAATAGTGCTGTAGTTTTGAAGTTAGTCAGTATTAAATTTATTGGGACAAAATTTGGGGCCTACTGTAACAAATTGTTCTGTTTTCCTTTACAATGTAGGGCGAAAAAGCTTCTGGTGGACCAAATAAGTGAAGAGAATGAGTGAGAGGGTGCCACAAGGGTCAAGAATGCTCTTGAGAAAAACTCACAACATAACAGCTTCTGAGACCAGCATCGGCAGATGATACGCAAATTGGGATGGAATATGGACGGTAAGGTGAGTCTGTACTGTACACAAGTATGACTGTATATTGCATATTACTAAATACCAGTACTGAAACCAGTAGGTAAAAGTGTGGTTTGTCTGTACCTTTACAATTATTCCTTGTCATTACAGAGCGTATCCTATGATAAGGGAGGCCAACAAGATCAGGAGTGGATCAGGCACGGGCCTGGATCGAAAGTGTTGAGACTTTTCAGGATGTCATCTTTACTGTATCGGTTGAGAGATTTGCCACTTTTGCATCCACAAAAAGGACGCTATCTCTGAAGCCGCTTCCCAAGCACCCAGTGAAGATGCATGTGTGGGGTGCGATCTCTAGACGTGGACCAGGATGCATCATCATCTTGAGGGTAAAATAATGCACAAATACACATGCTGTGGCCTTATGCACTGTACAGCTATAGTGTACAGTATTGGTACCCTAATGTTACATTTTCTTTTCTTGTTCCAGGAATCCTGAATAAAGTATTTTCCAAGAGAAAATAGTGCCAGAGATTGTTGAATACATCACGCGTGATTCCCACCTGGTCACCGTTTCTTCCAGGCAATGATCCGAAACACACCGCGTCTATTTCCCATATCTTGCCACGCGGTACACTGGGTGAAGACGCCACCTGAGTAAGTTCGGTAACCGTTTCTCATGTTTTACACTGTTTACAGGATATCTCTTAACTAATTCCCCTTTTTTCCCACCCCAATTCAAAATCCCCAGACTTGAATCCCATCGAATTGTACAGCATCAGTTGAAGGATTATATTAGAAAAGTGGTGAAAAAACGTCCTAAAAGGATGAATTAGCTGAAGGAATAAGAGTTTCTGGAACAACATACTCACCGTACAAAGATGCAATAAATATATCGATCATACTCGTGACCATTTGCCTTTCTTTTAAAGCTTAATGGGCAGGCCACAGGAAAATAGTAAGGTACTCTACTGTAGTATGGTAAGTACAGGTAAGTATGATACAGGTAAGTATGGCACTCACAATAACCATTTTATGTCAGCACTTCCTTCCACTTTCTACTGACAGTATATCAGTATTAATCCAGTACAGGATGTGTCTAACCTACAGTAGTATAGTTATACAGTATATACAGTGTTACAGAATACTGTATACAGTATAAATAAGTGACTTACAGTACAGTAGTGCGGCATACAGTAGTTTTACTGTATATAGTTTGGCCAATATACAGTAGGTGATATACTGTACGCAATGCCTTAAATGCACTTTATGCATCATTTTTTCTTTTCAGAGCTGATGAAGACCAGGGAGGAGGGGGGGTGCATGTGTAAAAGTATTGTACTGTGTATATAATGTAGCAACCGTGCGTAATTTACACAAAACCCCCCCCCTCTCTCAATGGCAAAAGAACTACAGCCTTACGAAGAAGAAGAAAGTCGAAAGAGCGACATACTGTCTTTTTTTATTATTCATTTTTCCATGAATATCCTGCACAAATACAATTGTTCCTTCTTTAAATTCATGAGAATTATTTGAAACTTTGTGTGTGTGTGGGGGGGGGGGGGGGAAGAGAGGTGTCTACACATTCTGTAACAAATGAATTGCTTTGGGGGAGGTGTGAATAACTGTAAAACAAAGCTCAAAGATTTTCATGGTGTGGCTCTTGAGGGGAAAGAAGTAGAAAGGCTTTTTCACACGTACGCATGGCGTTTGAACCTGGGCTCGGGAAGATTACACTAAGCCACAAAGCCTCCAATTACAAATGGAATGGTTTTGGGGGAGGTGTCGATAAGAAGTAGAATACTTTAGCCGTGTGTGGGGGGAGGGAGGAGGGCTGTATGCTGGATTATTAGTTCAAAGAAATATTTTCAACAGGGCATCATAATGTTTGAACCCCACACCCCACAAAAAATCACAGTATGCCATCCACTCATAAGTACAGTATGGTGTAGATGACTAGTGTAGAATTAAAAAGCTAGTGATTGATTCTAGAATAGCAAAAATTTGTATGCAAGCCCATGTCGAGAAACAAACAAAAAAAAGGCTTTTTTTTAAGACTTGAAATTCACATTGAATGAGAAGTCCATACACGCATGCGCCCTAAATGTGATGACACGCATATGCGTTTCAACAAGGTTCCAATGAGACATACACGCATGCGCCTAGGCATGACACGCATATGCGTTCAACAAGGTTCTAATGAGATATACACACAATGAGAGGACACGCATGCCTCATAAAATAAAAACAGTATGAAAAGAAGAGCAAGCCTAGCAAAAGTATTGATAATAAATAATAAATAATACAATTTATTTTACATTCGGAAGAAGCGACCATATATTTTTGTATTAGTTCTTTTCACTTTATTATCCTGTATATGTGTCATCATATTTTTAATCTGTGTATGGCTAGGAGCTCAGAAAGGACTCTTTCCCATGTACACTATACAGTATCAACTCGATAAGTCAATCTCCAAATTACAATACCACACACACTTGCTGAACGTACGGCAATAAAAGACAGGTTGAATTGCTATAAAAATTTAAGACACACAACTCGCGATCGCCCACTTGAGTTTCTCGATGGTATTGCAGCCCGCGCTAAAATGCAATTTTCTGCGCCCGATAAGAAACCCGAGTCACACGCGTCTAAGGCGGTACGGTTGGAAAACATCACGCGCCATGACATGGGTATTCCGATTTATACACCGGCGTGATTTATTCGATAATGGCCGCTACAGCTGTATGTACATTTATGAGCGTATACAAATAAAGGCATACATGCATACTACTGTAATAATGTGGGTTTTTTTTTCCTCTAGAGTAATATGGATATTTTTGTAGTATTTTAATGTATTTTTTTATACCTAACATGTGGGTATTTTTTTCCTACTATAGTAATGTGCGTATTTTGTGTTATACCACGGTAGTAACGTGGGTATTTTTTCAAAGCCCGATAGAAATGCAGCTATTTTTTATACCACTATAGTAATCTGGTATTTTTAATATCACTATAGTAATGTGAGCATCTCTTCTTATAGCGGAGTAATGTGAGCATCCCCCACCCCCGTAACCTAAAGCCTGGGCTATTGAAGTATTACTGAAGTATTATATAATATGAATTGACAAATTGTATTCATTCCTCACAGAGCAGAGTGGGGGTGAGGGTGGGGGGTGAGGTGAGGTGGGGGGAGGGTGGGGGGTGTTGTACCCTCTGTAAAGGTCGTTCTGTTCCCCGCGCCTCCCCCTGGGGCACAGAGCTTTGCTGAAACTCCATATCTGTTTTATTAATTCTTGGCCTAAAAAATAAAGATGTTTTGCTCTGTACCCAGGGGGTTGGTTTAATGTCAGGGTCACGATGTACCGTCTCTCACGGGTCCAACCCGCTTATTAAATGAATTACCAACACTTCAGAGGACAGTATCCTGCCTCAAAAAATTGTTTTATAGATTGCAGGTACATTTTGTATTAGCTTGTTAATAAGGAGCAGGGGTAGCATCCTGTGTCAATAAAACCCTCTGCTTGCAATGTCTACAGTATAATAAGGTTTATCGTATGTATGGTTCGTGTGTATCTCTACATGGCAGTGTTGCATGTGCTCCTGTGTAACTTGTATGTATCAGTGATTTCGTGTTTATACCGATCTAAGACATTTGATCGCGGAAAATTTGCCGCGACCAAATCGTCGCTGTCGTTTAGCCCACCACTCACCTTGCGTCGGGATATCTCTCCACCGGCCGCATTGCACCTAGGTAATGCTGCGCTATGTGCCTTGCGACGGCGACGCGACGCTCTCCAATCAAATACATTGACTCCGTCTCAAGCGCTTATAGTAAGCGCGACAGAGCAACCCCAAATTTTGAAGCCGGGTCTATTTGATTTTTAGAGACAGTCGCACATGTGACTGTCTCTAAACCAATCAGAGACGCAGCCCGCCCCCTTCGTGACGTCGCTGGCGACAAGTCGCTAAAAATCCAATTATAACTTTCGCTGGGTGGCAACGGGTGACATCGGTCGGTCGCCGTCGCCAGCACTATAAGCGCGGCCTAAGCTAACCATACCCCTTACCTAAAGACCCTGAGTCTTAACCTTACACTAACGCTATCTGTCCTTAAAACCTTAACCTTACCCTAAACCCTTTACCTCTTACCCTACAACCTCTTACCCTAAAACCCCTTACCCTGAAACCTCTACCCTGAAACCTTTACCCTAAAACCTCTTACCTTTACCCTAAAACCTCTTACCTAAAACCCTTACCTCTTACCCTACACCTCTTACCCTAAACCCCTTACCTGAACCTTCCCTGAAACCCTTACCCTAAAACCTCTTACCCTTTACCTAAAACTTTACCCTAAAACCTCTTTAGCCTAAAAGCCCTTACCCTAATCGCTACCTAAACCTCACCCTTTACCCTAAAACCCTTATATTAACCCCCTGCCCTCACCACAAAAAAACCTTGAATTAACTACCTTATTGCAAAACAGCCAGCGGCTGCGTGTCCAGTGGCAGAGCGGCTGCGGTGAAGGGTCCCTCGCCGGCGCCGACCTGATCACAGAAATGCCCGCGACCAAATGTCCGATTCGGTTTAGACTGTGTGTATCATGCATGTGTGTGCAGCACGGTCTGTGTGGTATCAATGCATGTGTGTGTGTGCAGCAGGGTCTGTGTGTATCACTGAGATGTGTGTGTGTGCAGCAGGGTTCTGTGTGTATCAATGCATGTGTGTGTGTGCAGCAGTGTCTGTGTGTATCAATGCAGTGTGTGTGTGGTGTGCAGCAGTGTCTATGTGTATCAATGCATTGTGTGTGTGGGCAGCAGGGTCTGTGTGTATCAATGCATGGTGTGTGGTGCAGCAGTGTCTGTGTGTATCAATGCATGTGTGTGGTGTGTGCAGGCAGTGTCTATGTGATCAATGCATGTGTGTGTGGGCAGCAGTGTCTGTGTGTATCAATGCATGTGTGTGTGTAGCAGGTACTGTGTTCAATGATGGTGTGTGTGTGCAGCGGGTCTGGTGTACATGCATGCTGTGTGTATCAAGCATGTGTGGTGGCAGAGGGTCTGGTGTATCAATGCATGTCTGGTGATAATGCATGTGTGTGTGCAGCAGGGTCTGTTGTATCAATGGTGTATGTGTGGTATCAATGCTGTGTGTGTGTGTGGTGTATGTGCAGCAGGGTCTGTTTGTATCAATGCATGTGTGTGTGCAGCCGGTCTGTGTGTATCAATGCATGTGTGTGTGTGCAGCAGGGTGGTGTGTACAATGCTGTGTGTGTGAGCAGGATCTGTGTGTATCAAGCAGTGTGTGTGCGCAGGTATGTGTGTTCAATGCATGTGTGTGCAGCACGGTCTGTGTGATCAATGCAGGTGTGTGTGCAGCAGGGCTATGTGTATCAATGCATGTGTGTGGGGCGCAGCAGTGTCTGTGTGTATCAATGCATGTGTGTGTGTAGCAGGGTCTGTGTGTATCAATGCAGTGTGTGTGTGTGTGCAGCAGGGTCTGTGTGTATCAATGATGTCGGATATGTGTATCAAGCAGGGGTGTGTGCTGAGCAGGGTCTGTGTGTATCAATGCATGTCTGTGTGTATCAATGCATGTGTGTGTGTGCAGCAGGGTCTGTGTGTATCAATGCGTGTCTGTGTGTATCAATGCATGTGTGTGTGTGTGTGTGTATGTGCAGCAGGGTTGTGTGTGATCAATGCATGTGTGTGTGTGCAGCAGGGTCTGTGTGTATCAATGCATGTGTGTGTGCAGCAGGGTCGGTGTGTATCAATGCATGTGTGTGTGTGCAGCAGGATCTGTGTGTATCAATGCATGTGTGTGTGCAGCAGTGTCTGTGTGTATCAATGCATGTGTGTGCAGCACGGTCTGTGTGTATCAATGCATGGTGTGTGTGCAGCAGGGTCTATGTGTATCAATGCATGTCTGTGTGTATCAATGCATGTGGTGTGTGCAGCAGGGTCTGGGTGTACCAATGCATGTCTGTGTGTATTAATGCATGTGTGTGTGTGCAGCAGGGTCTGTGTGTTCAATGCATGTTGTGTGTATCAATGCATGTGTGTGTGAGCAGGTCTGTGTGTATCATGCATTGTGTGGGTGGGGTGTTGGTGTGTGTGTGGTGTGTGTGTGTTGTGGGGTGTGTTGGTGTATCAATGCATGTGTGTGTGTGCAGCAGTGTCTGTGTGTATCAATGCATGTGTGTGTGCAGTAGGGTTGTGTGTATCAATGTTTTAATGCTTGTGTGCTGTGGTGTATTCAGTCTGTCTATGTGTATCAGTGTGTCGTGTGTGTGTCGGATATGTATCAGTGTGTTATATATATCAGTGTGTCTGTATATGTATTCAGTGTGTCTGTATAAAGGATTGTGTCTGTGTATCTATCAGTGTGTGTCTGTGTCTATCAGTGCTGAGTGTGCATCAGTGTGTCTGTGTGTATCAGTCTGTTGTGTATCAGTGTGTCTGTTGTGCCTCTATATGTATCAGTGTGCCTGTATATGTATAGTGTGCCTGTATATGTATCAGTGTGCCTGTATATGTATTGGTGTCTGTATATTATCAGGTGTCTGATATAGGATTGTGTGGGATATTCTATCTGTGTGTGATCAGTGTCTCTGTGTGTCTATCAGTGTCTGTGTGTATCAGTGTGTCTGTATATGTATTAGTGTCTGCATACAGTATATGAATGTGTCTGTGTATATCCGTGTGTCTGTGTGTGTATCTGTGTTATTGTGAATTTGTGCAGTGGTTAAAGAACATCGGGTGCATAGGGTTAGCAGTTATAAATAACAGAGGGCTCCATTAACTCTTCTCTTCAAGAGGGGCCACAGCACTGCATTGCTTGCATGTAATTATATCACTCTGCATGGTATTATAACGCTCAGCAAGTAAATATATTACACTGATGTTATGGTTTTTTTATCGCTTGCATGTTTTATATATTATTGCAATTAATTATATCTCTCTGCATGTTATTATATCGCTCAGTGTGTTAATATAACTCTGCATGTTATTATATCTCTCCGCATGTATTATATCGCTCTGTGTGTTACTATATCTCTGCATGTATTATATCTCCCTGCATGTTATTATATCGCTCGGTGGTTACTATATCTCTGCATGTATTATATCTCTGCATGTTATTATATCTTGCATGTTATCTACTCTGCAATTAATATATCTCTGACATGTTATTATATCGCTCGGTGTGTTAATTATCTCTCATGTTATTATATCTTCTGCATGTTATTATATCGCTCGGTGTGTACTATATCTCTGCATGTTTTATATTCACCCTGCATGTTATTTAATCGCTCGGTGTGTTACTATATCTTGCATTTATTATATCTTGATGTTTATATCTCTCTGCAATAATTATATCTCCTGCAATTATTATATCTCTCTGCATGTATTATATCACTCGGTGTGTTACTATATCTCTGCATGTATTATATCTCTCTGCAGTTATTATATCGCTCGGTGTG
>WSYH01013325.1:0-17244 GCA_036426205.1 Ascaphus truei
CCCCGTGCCCCCCGAGATACAGGCCCCTTTAGGGGGTGCCGGTATCCCTCTGCTCTGCTTGGTTTACAGGCCGCGATCACGTGATCGGACCTTTAAACCAAGCAGAGGGCTACCGGCAGCCCCTAAAGGGGCCTGCATCTCGGGGGGCACGGGGTCCCCAGACCTAAAACCACCGCGGTTCAGCTCCGGAGACCCCCTGCACATCTACACTATCAATAAAAATGTATTTCCAATGTATTTATTGTCATTTATTTATTTATTTTTTGGCGGCTGCTGTGTGTGTGTATTTTTTTATTGTGGGTAGCGGGAGGGTGGGTGAATGGGGTATTCGCCCCAACGATGGTTGGGGAGGGCTTGCGGGGGGGGGGGGGGGGGGTGGGGGGGGGGCTTACCCCCTTCGCGACCGTAGGGGTATTAACTGCTACGATCGTGAAGGGGTTAAGTGCACCCGCACCCCCCCCCCCCTCCCGCAAGTCCTAAACTCACACCAAGGGCCAAATACCCCCCTCACCCATCCCCACTACACACAATAAAGCGGGCACGGTGGGTTAACCCCTTCATTGCCTTAGCGGCTATCCGCTATGGTAATGACGCAGCATTTTCCGTATTTTTAATAATATTGATCAGGAGCAGGGGGGTTCCCTGAGCATTAATTTCTGGCTCAGGGAACCCCCTGCTCACTGTACAATATTATTAAATCTCTCTCTGCTGCAAACACATCTCGCCCCCAGTATGTGCAGTAATTTACTGAACATGTACTGTAGAATAAATGCATACAGTAGTTTTATTTATTCGGGTTTATTACACAGTATACTGTATGGCCGGAAAACATCAGCATACAGTACAATATAATCCATCGAAATCCCCCCATTAGCCGTTTTCTTTTCTGAGGAAAAACAAAATGAAAAGTTTTAATGTACAGTAATGGTCAGCCCCCTAAAGAAGTTCCCAGCCAGCCCCACCAAAATAATACGGCAAAAATACAGTACTCACCATACTGTACAGTACAGTATTACTAAATTTCCCATTCAGCTTGCGCTGGCGCCGGCCCACTTCCAGTCCAGCTTTCATCATTTTGCAGAGGGACTAGCCCACCTGTAGTCAGCGGGAAATCGCTTAGGTACATGCAAGCTTCATCAAAACTGGCTGCGAAATCCATCTCAGATTTGTCACCGACGGCGGGACCATGATGATAAGCTGGTGCTGCTGCTGGTTCTGGTTCTGGTTCTGGTTCTGGCGCATTGCTTGGCAGGGACTGTCGCTTCTTATTTCGTTTTAACACGACCCTTCGCCTTTTGCCGCCTCCATTATCATAGATACGGGAAAAACCCTGTGACACACACCAATACCCTCCAACAAATTGGGGCTCAATACGGTGAAAACAGGGGTCACTACATAACCTTTTCCTTATTGCATGCTTCCACAAATGAGGAGTTGGCGAAAATCTGTAAAAGTCATAATTTTCGATAAAATACTGATAAATTTGAACAACTGTTGCCATCTTATCCTCTGTTGCATTTATAGCGGCCCATATCAAATAAGCATAACTTCTGTCAGGTTTTTGGAACACGGGCTCCACTTGTTCACTCATGTCTCTGTAGAATAGTGTAAGTGAAAATGATCTTTGTCTTTATTTAATACATTACTGTATGTAAAGCCTAAATTGATACATTTTTTGCAACTATTCCTTCAGTCTCAAGGACAAGTTACACAATAGCATACTGTACTGGGATAAAGTAACTTTTTTTGGAAACGAAACAACTTGCAAAGGCCACACATTACTTAAGTCATGAGTTTATGCCATCTGGTGGACAATCGAAACATCGCAGCCTAGTAAATCATTCTCATTATCATTTAACAAGATCAGGCCCCCGTCAGCCAGGCATGAACCGTGGCTGGGAAGGCAAGCGCAACGAAGCATGCAAGAGGTGAGCAGTGGCGGATTCCAGGTTTCTGCCAGGTACAAACCAGGCATTTGCTCGAATAAAGTGTGTCGGTGCAGTAAGACACAGCATTGCCCAAAGTTAGAGGTTGTTGTTAACAGTATGTTCAAGGTCAAGTGTGTTCACTGAGAGTCCAAGAGAGTGGTTCTACAGCAAGCAGTCAGATCTGCAGCAATAAGGCTGGCAGGGCCTACACTGTGTCCAGGGACCTGGCACAGGTGGTGATCTCCCTGAGGGGAGAGGTGATCCAACTCCATTGGGAGAGCAGATCTTCTGAAGGAGAGTTCTGTACAAGAATGAGCGGCTGAGCTGTCTGCTGCGAGGGGCAGTCTGCCTATACCATCAAAAAAGATGCCCTTGTTCACAAGATCCCCCATGTGTGAGTGTGAAGTTACTCCACAGAGGAAGGCACCACAGAGGAGTTCCTCATCAGAACCATCTCCTTGCGGACGCAGGGATCCTGATGAGGTGGAGGCGCTACACTGTATGTAGGTAGGACTCAAGCACACTACCTCAGCTGCCTGTCTGGGCTGACATTCCCCAAACACCATCATGCGGGAGACTCAGGAGTCCTGTTGCCAACAGGTGCACCCCCAGACACTACCATGTAATGGGGACCGATTAGACCACAGGGGCCAATGTGAGATTGGGTGGGTCAGAAAGGTCCAGAAAAACCGTTACAACTGTTTCATATGTTTTGGGCTGGGAACTAGGTTAGTTGGCCAGCGCCGTTAGTTAGGGATCTGCTTGTGTAGTTAGTTTCCCTAACAGGAAAATGATTTGTTTTGCTTAAAGGGATAGTGTATCTAATGTTTATTTGGTTTGTGGCTAATAAACCACTACAGTTACGGTTCACCCTCTGTCTATGCGTCTATCTGACCTCACCTACAGGCCGCTCCATGACACCATCTCTTCGGGGTTGCAGATTTGAGGTAAAACATTTTTTTAGTGAGTACCACCTCTGAGACAGAAACAAGTGGTACTGTAAGTCTTTATATGCAGAATGCATTATAGGAAGACTCAGGTAACATCACAGGCATCGTCAATACAAATGCCAAGACTTGCTGCTCAGCCGTTTGTGTATACATAGATACCAGTTCATGATGAGAGTTTGAATACTTGGACACGCAGAGTGGTAGCAAAGCTGGGGGCTCAGGCACGGGTTGTATAAGCCTGTCAGAAGGACACAAGATGGATGCAAATTTCTCCGTAGCAGTTCCAGAGTACAAAGTAAGAAGCACAGATGGTTGGTTGGAATCATAAGGCAAAAGTACTAGATATCCTTGTATCTGAAGTGGGAGTCTGAGAATCAGTAATAGGTATACCAAATATTGTGGGGAACTTTAAGGCAAGAGCCTTAGAATCAAGAGTAGGGATATTAAACACTGCAGGAGAGTCAGAGAAAGGGGGACCTGCCTTTAAATCTAGGGCTTTTAGTGAATTTAACTTTGAAACAGGAACTTTAGAATCAGCGACTAGGACATCAAACACTGCAGTGGAACCAGTGACATAGGAACTTAACTGAAGCAGAGCCTTAAAGTCAGCAACAGGAATATCAAATGCTACAGGAAAAGCAAGGAGAGTAAAACTTGTCTTTAAAGCGGGATCTTCAGGTGGAGCCACCAGAGGCAGTAAGGGAGCCGGGACCATGGATATACAGTAGTATCAAGGTGGGTAGAAATGCTTTGCAAGAGTGTAGCAATCTTAGCCAGTTGCTGGTCCAGAGGAGACAGATGCTGCTCATGATTTCTGATTAGATGTACTTGGAGAGAAATGACCCTTCTTACCTCAGTGTAGTCGATGTCTGGCCTGAGCATAATATATCGGTGCTCTTCTCAAGACAGGAAGCAACCCATAGGGCAGAGGTAGGATTTGAAATCACTGACCTGAACCAAGAGTCCTGAATTAAGTATAGAGTAGTCATAATGCATGCAGAGGTCAAGGCAAGAAGCAGAGATGCAAGGTCAGGGTCACAGACTGGGGTTGGCAACAGGGAATCCACAGGAACAGGGACAACCGGGCTCTGGGACCATATAGAACAGAATTCCATGCTCGGGCAGGGGCTGGAATTAGCCGGCTGCTATTTAAAGACCTGGAAAAAGTGCAGCCAATTACTGACTCAAGGATGCAGTTTGCCAGGAACCAAGACAGTTGCAACAGACGCAATAAAGGCACGTTACAGGTAAACCCTGGACCAAAACCCTTACAGAGGGTGGACTGGGTGTTCCAGACCTCCTAAGATACTACAATGCAACTAGAATATGCCA
The DNA here is from genome assembly GCA_036426205.1 of Ascaphus truei. Classification (NCBI taxonomy): domain Eukaryota; kingdom Metazoa; phylum Chordata; class Amphibia; order Anura; family Ascaphidae; genus Ascaphus; species Ascaphus truei. The sequence goes on from WSYH01013325.1 coordinate 4,211, forward strand.
TTTAATGTATTGGTCAATGCCAAAATGAAAAAAGATACGGGTAGATATTGAAAAACAGGAAGCGCAATGTGACAGTATGAGTCCTGGCAGCAAAGATGTCTTCTAACAGCCCTCTCACCCAGTTCTATCACCCTCTTAGGTGGTATGGGATTTAGCCTGTAAATATACACACCTCTCTTTGATCCTTTCCCCCTTACTCTGCTTTTTTGGAACCCATAATTTATATGAGGCACTCAAATAAGCTCCTATCCATTATGGCAGGCAGCCACAATAATAAATCTTGACAAAAAAGAAAGGCTGGTTGGCACTCACCTACCAAAAAGGGGATAATAACAATATAATGAGGTGCTAGCACAGGTAGGATGGTGATCAAGGGGCCAATCCACATGTAATTAGAAAGCAAGGTGGCCTGCAACACTCAAAAAATGAAAATTGCAGAGACTGCTGGCAATTTCAAAGGAAAATTATTTATTCTGCAGAGTGATGGATACAGAAGAAAGCACAATGTTTCAGGGGCTAGCCTTCATCAGGCAAAAAGAAGATAAATACCATGAATAACGTTATAAGCTCAACTCTATAAGAACCTTCCAAGACATTCATGACTCATTAGGGATACCCCATAAGTTGTATTACCATTGCTTACTACTGAGGCACTTTGCATACACACTCAATATAGGGAAACAAATAACTAGACCACACACAGCATTTGAAAAACTTTATTGCAATACAGAAAAGAATTAAGGTACAATAGCTTTATTTTACAGGAACCTCTCCAAAGACATAGGAGAGCCGAAGCCTAAAATTATGATGCAATGGGGAAAAGACCTTGAGTCAGAATTGGACTGGGATGATTGGGGAGACATTCTAGAGAGGACAACAAAATTCTCAATAACTCGTACTATTGGGGAGGTAAACATTACGGTTCTGCACAGGTGGAATTACACAACTTCCAGAATGCACAACTTCTAGATAGCACACTCTCCCAACTGCTGGAGGGAATGTGGACAGGGGCGATCTTATCACCATATATGGTGGTCATGTCCAAAGATAACCAGACTCAGAGAAAATATAAGAAAATAAATACAAGATATAACAGACAGTGATTTACCTTCAGACCCATGGGTCCTTCTAATAATGAAACCATTGAATGACAGATAAAAATACACAAAGACTTTATTATGTTAGGCTGGCTGCCTCAACCATTACATCACCCCTTTAAGATGAAGGTTATGGGGTAGGTACCCCATCAGGTGGCTCCCCAAGACTGTAGACACTTGAAGTTCTTTTGTCGAGGCTGGGATTGTCCTACCAAGAAAATCCATTGGCGTTGCCGTGCTCAATGCTTGTGCAATCTTGTGCTGAATTGTAAAGTAAAGGGCAAGGCTCCAGTGAAACAGCTTCCCATTTCCCCTGACATCCGCTGCAAAAAAACATAATACTTACAATCAAACTGATACGAATCCACTTTTAATAACTAAATATAATCCAATGCACTATAAAATACAAAAAGCCCTCAATAAACATTGGTGTATTATTAAAGAAGATCCAATATTGGGCAGTGTTGTAAACAATAAACCAAAAATAGGTTTTAGAAAGGCTTTATCCCTTAAAAATATCCTCCGTCCTAGTCTATTAAAAGAAATCCACAAATAAAATAGTGGAACTAGTTGGTTAACTAGCAAACCATTGGGCAATTTTAAATGTAATAATTGTGTCATACAGTATGTCAGTATATGGAAACAAAAAAACTAATTTGTCTCACATTCAGGCCAAGTTAATAAAATCGAGACCTTTATTAACTGTACAGTATATCTTAATATGTAATATACAAAATTTCATGTGCCTGTGGGTTGAATTATATAGGTAAAACCAAACGAGAACTCCGTATTAGAATAAAAGAATATGTTAATATTAAAAATGCTAAGAAAACATCTGAAAGAAAATAAAAAAACTACATAACTTGACAATACATCTTTTATTAAATCATAACTGTGAATTAATCCGTTTCAAATGTATGGGCCTAGAGCAGGTGCATCCCCCCACCCCCCACCGTATAAGAGGTGGAGATCCATTTTCTGTAATCATGGAAATTGTAAGTAAAGTTATTCATGAAATGTACTTTGTACATTTATTTAAATTTTATATTGTATTTTAATTAAAGTTGTTTTAGCTTTATATATATATTAATAGTTTAATTATATGTAATACGGATTAACAATTCTATAATTATTGTTTTACTTTCGATCTGCATTACAAAATTTTATTGAGTATAATGTTTTTAAATTGTATATCTACATTGTTTGTCATAATATTGCACTTTATTACATAACATATGAAGTATAAACTGTATAAATACATCAATTGGCATAGGTGTATGTAACACATTAATACCAGGATTCGGGATTGAGCACAAGAAGGAGGGCAAAATAAATTGAAATTTATTTCCTTTTAAGAAAAACACATTTCTTCACAATTACACTTAATATGCACTTACTGGGATGGGGAAACTAAATATAATGTCCACGGAACAAATACAGTAACTCGAAAATAAAGGCACCACTGCACTGGAGTGGGGTGGTGTACGAATAGAGACATGCGAAAGTCCTTGGCTAGGGGCGCGGAATGCAACCCCTGTATCTCCGTTGAAGGACAACTTTTTGTTAAGTCCTTATAGGATTCGTTCGGGAATCCTTAGCTCGAACGAATTCTTGTAGAGGGGGGCAATTCTTTGTTACGATGGTTTTAACCCGTCACAATTCGGAACGCTGCTGACGCTGGATCGGACCTTGGTTGAAGCTTAAGATGTTTCTTAGCTGAATCTTAGGTGAATCTGACTAAGACCGGGCTGCAGGCATTCTTATAGGATTAAGACTCCCATCCTTAACCTGTACAGCCAATCCCCCTGTGGGAATAACTTTTTTCGCCTATCCCACACTTGCCAGAAGTTCATAAACCTGGCAGAGGTGGCTTCCCGGTCTGCTAAGAGCATGCGCTAACTTGGCACCTATGCTGCTTAGCATAAGGGACCCAACCCCTTACCTGGCGACAGTAAGTCTGGGTGTCGGCTACCATTTGTTAATAGCCCGTACTTCACACCGGTACAGGGTACTTTACTATATCCCGCCCGCCCTAACACTTCAGGGTCTCTGAGGCTTTCAACTCCAGTCTTCTCTAGACATTGGGGCACCAACGCAGCAGGGTGCCCTTTGAAGTACGGAGTTGGAAATCCCTCAGCTCATTTATCCCAAACATATGCGCATGTTAATGGATTAACTGCCGGACTGACAGGAAAAGGGTTCCTGTCTTCATATTTTAAAATACCTAAAACAAGGTTAATTTTTATATGTGATTTCTATATGAGGTGGTGGAATTAAAAAAACATGTATGTATATGACCAGTCCTTAGCTATCTGCATTTCAAAAATTACAGTGTTAGCTCCCTCCTAACGCAAGTTAGATCCTTAATTGAATAGGCTCTGTGATGTGGTTTGCGGTTTGACTTATAATCGTTGTGCGGTCAGAAGCCAGCATACAATGTAGCATTGCTTGTTGGGATCAATAACCACAGAAGCACTTCCCAATTTGACCTTAATTGGTTAACGAGACCGCAGGATACATAGTTGCGCTCCGCCACTTCAACTAGACCACATGCCACTTATCCACTTGAGTTTGTGGTTAAGTCTTTCCCAGAGGGTTTGTGGTTTAGGAAGTGATTCAGGGCTTCAATGTAGCCGCTCACCACAGACATGCTTATTCAATTAACTCTTTGTACAGCGCTAGGAGCCCACCTTGCTTAGCGGGCACATTTTACACATCCAGTATATATTAACAGGAGTGCAGCTAGGTTCTGAGCTGCAGAACTGACACTTCATTTTTACGGTAGGGGACATCACAGGTGATATACAGGGAAAACACACAAATAATCACAAGGATTACATAAAGCCCCCAATAGTTGCACTCAAGGTAGATAACACTGCAGGTAATAGTGTCATCTCAATGGAAGCCAAAAAATAGCCAAACCCCTCAGTGGGGTCAGCGGCAAAAGGTCACACTCAAAATAAAAATAATAAAGTTTTATTAAACCATTTGAAATTAAAACCCGACGAAACACAATAAAATGGCATAAAAATGCATAAAATAAAATCCCCGTGTGTACAGAGGTGAGAGAAATAAGCAGTGCATACATATATCTAAAGCCTAAATCGCTTAAACAGATAGTAGTGAAGCTGTCCACTAATAAACACTCAGACAAGCTATGTGTGGGGCTGTAAGAGCACGAACTATGCAAAGTGTATAGCAACAGAATAATGCTTATCACTCCCAATAAACACAATATAAATCATCCAGTAGGTAAGTATACAACCTGATATCGTGTGTTGTGCATATGTTTGTGAACAGCTTCAGCCCTGGGAAATATCCGGAGCTGGACTCGCCTCCAAACACCAACCATGTGAGCGTCAACGTGATGACGTCACGCTTACCCCGACGTACGTTTCGCGCGTCACAGCGCGCTTTCTCAAGAGGGAGGAGTGGATCGGAATAGTCAGCATGACCTAATATACCCTGCCAAATAGGGGAGGGGCGGACAAATTGCTTAACATGATCGTGCATAGCAATGGCAAAGTAGGGATACACATTAACCCTAGAATAACTTTGCAAACGAATAAACGAGGGAATCAGAGGCGGAGGATGGAAGGATGGGAAAGGTGGAGGGGGGGGAAGGGGAGGGGGAGAGGGGAAGAAGAGCACCAATAAAAGCTAATAGTATCCCATCAAATGAATGAGTAAATCAGTAGAATACACAGTAAACCATCCACAAGTAAAAAGCATACAAAAGCAAAAAATGACAGAAAATAAAATGGCAAAAGCAGGGAGATGCTAATAAATGAATAAATGAATGAAAATAGGGAGGTGTAGGAATGAACTATCCTGATGGATCCGCCTATCGCCTATAGAGTCAAAACGGAACCTACTAAGCTGGAATTAAATAGTAGGTCCTATATACCGGGATCCCTCTATCCAAATTCAAAGAAAAGAAGGAAAAATAAATCTTTCATTCAAACCATGCGGTGAAAGTGTGTTTACATATAAATCCACCTGTATTCGCATTGTCATAATTTGATGTCCCAGTTGCCCTTGCGTGGGCCCCAGGGTATATACGCTATGCCCATGAAACGTAAGTTAGAAGCATCTCCCTGGTGTATGTCATTTATGTGCCTAGCCACCGGTGTGTCGAGTTTGTTCCGAACTGAACCTAGATGTTTCAAAATATGTACTTTAAAGGCTCTGTGGGTTTCCCCAACGTATTGTTTACCGCAAGAGCACTGAATCAAATACACCACCCCTGTAGTAAGACAGTTAATAAAGTCTTTGGTGGTGTAGGTGATATGTGATGTACTGTAGGGTCGGTGAACGTTTTGCTGACTTTAATTGAAGGACAAGCCTTACAACGTCCACATGTGTATATACCACAGGGTTTATTACCAAGCCATGTACGTGTAGGTTTTGTCTAGAAGTGGCTTTTTACTAGACGATCATGAAGGTTACGTGCTCTACGGCTAACCATATTTGGTGCTTTTTGTAGTATTTTAGATTGGCACATCTTACTTCAAGATGATGACCTATGTTTAATTAGAATTTGGCAGATGGATTGCCACTGACTACAAAAGGTGCCAATAAAGCGTATGGTTTGTGCCTTTTCATCGTCAGGTCTTGGATGTTCAATAAGTAAACTGGGTCTTGGGGTGTTAAGTGACCTATGGTAGGCTTTTTTAATGACTGATTTGGTGTACCCTCTTTCCAAGAAGCGTTTAGTAAGATCTTTTGCCTGGATCTTAAATTCTGTCATTAGAAATTGGCCTGTAGGAATATTGTGTATCAGTCGTTTAGGATGGTGGCTGTCTGCTTTGAGGAGACTGTTTGTAGCAGTAGGTTTACGGTAAATAATAGTTTCTAATTTGCCGCTCTCCTGTTTGGTGATCGTAATGTCAAGGAAATTAATACAATCTTTTTGAACTTCAAATGTTAGTTTCAAATTGTGTGCATTTTTGTTGAGTTTATTGATGAACTCTATCAAAAGTTTCTCTGTGCCGTTCCAAAGAAGGAGCACATCATCAATATACCGGGACCAGAGATCTATATGGTCTGTATACATGGAATAGTCCTCCATGAACACCACGGTTTCCTCCTACCAGCCAAGATAGAGGTTGGCGTAGATGGGGGCACACGTGGTGCCCATTGCTGTTCCCTGGACTTGATGGTATATCTTATTGTTAAATAAAAAGACATTTTTGGTGAGAACAAAATTAAGCAGTTGTAACACAAACTCATTATGTGCATGTGAATGAGTATCCCTGGCACGAAGGAAATGTTTGACTGCTTGTAAGCCAAAAGTATGACGTACTGCACCGACACACTTTATTCGAGCAAATACCCAGTATGTACCTGGCAGATACCTGGAATGCGCCGCTCCTCACCTCTGACAAGCCCCGTTGCGTTTGCCTTCCCAGCCTGGGTTCATGCCTGGCTGATGGGCGGCTGATCTGTTAAATGATAATGATTAGGATTTAATAGGCTGCAATGCTTCGCGTGTCTACCAGATGGCATAAATTCATGAATTGTAATGCAGTATATATATATATACTGTGCAGTATTGCAGCCAGCGGGAATAAAATGCTTCAATCCCTGCCTGGAAAATAACCCAATGCACTCGGGCAGAAAACAGTCACAAACCTCAATACACCCGGGTATACCCGAATTCGTGGGACTAGCCGAGCTCGAATAAAGTGTGTCGCCAGTGTATGCTTGTATACAAGCTTTCCACATCAATACCCACCAATAGGGTATTGCTATCCACAGTGATACCTTCCAATCTCAAAAGAGCCGCCTTCGTATCTTTTAGATATGAGGGGAGAGCATCCACAAAGGGGCATAAAAAAGTGTCTAAGTAGATACTGGCATTGGATGTAAGACACTATTGGTCTGCATGGTGGAGGTTTGGTACCCTTGTGGACCTTTGGAAGATGATAAGAATTCTTATGTCTCTTTATTTTCAGATCCCACCCAATGCTTTATGACTGAACTACAAGAACTTCTACAAATGGGTAGAGTTCTTCAGGTATTGTCAGTTCAAGAGTATGAATTTTTACATTCTACTAACCCAATCATACCAATATTTCACCACCTACCTAAAGTTCCCAAATCTCTTTCACATCCACCTGGCAAACCTATCATTTCCAGTATTGGTTCACTGGGTGAGCACCTTTCACAATATATCAATCACTATTTACAACCTTAAGTTTACACCCTTCCTTCACATCTTCTAGACACTTCATACGTTCTCTCCCTTTTTTCTAACTTCACCTGGGCATCACACATTCTATGGGTCACCCTAGCTGTGGCCTCTCTTTACACCATTATCTCTCATGATCACGGTCTTACTGCTACCCGTCACTTTTTGGAATCCGATGCCACCCTAGCTCCGGCGCAGATTGCTTTTCTGCTGGATGGCATCAGATTCCTCCTCACTCACAATTACTTCATGTTTGATGGGGGTTTCTATCTCCAGACCTGTGGCACGGCCATGGGGTCATCATTTGCGCCTTCCTACGCCAACCTATTCATGGGTTGGTGGGAACAGTCCCACGTGTTTGGAGATGGGAACCCCTACCGACACCTCATTGTCACCTATCACCGTTACATCGATGACCTGATCTAGGTCTGGTCTGGGTCTCTTATTCAACTACATGCCTTCTTTTCTTACTTGCACACCAACACTCTCAATCTTACCTTTACTCACCAATTTCACCATCACCACATATTTTTCTTAGATTTGTGTCTTTTTGTAGGTTTGGATTCTAAAATACACACCAAGATCTATAGAAAACAACATTCTAGAAATACACTGTTACATGCTTCTAGCTGTCATAATCCCAACCTTATTAAAGGACTTCCATATGGACAATACCTACGCATTCGTAGGAATAGTTCCACTATGGAAGATTATGATGTTAGTTCCCAAGAACTCACAGATAGACTTCTTACAAGGGGTTATGATTTAAATAATCTTCATAGAGCTAGAGATATGCCGAGAGACCAGTTGATCAATACTGATCTCTCTGCATTCTCCCAGGTTAAAAATACCAATAAAAAATACGAAACAGAGACTGACAAAACACAACCACCCTTTTTTATTACACAGTTCAGTACGCAATCATATAGCATTAAATCAATAATCAGAAAGCATTGGGGAATCTTGAAAACAGACATACATCTAAAGGAGATGGCTGCAAATGATCCTAAATTTGTGTTTAAAAAAGCTCATTCTCCAGGTAATATCATATCACCCAGCATGTTGCCTTCTAATGTTAAAGATAACAATGATAACCTTAAGACGTTTTTTCCTAACCTTGTTGGCTGCTTCCCATGTGGGAAATGCAAAGTTTACCAATATGTGCAAAAATCCAAAACCTTCACGAATAGCAATAACAGTAAGGAATTTAAAATACTCTCCTTTCTAAATTGTAATACCAATCATATAATCTATATAATCACCTGCGGATGCAACAAAAGATATGTGGGCCTTACCACTAGAGCATTCAAAATAAGGATGCTAGAGCATATGAGACATATACAAAATATGGATCTCACTCATCCGGTATCCAGTCATTTTAAAGACTGCCAAAATGGCAGTCTGAAAAACTTTAAATGTATTGCCCTAGAAAAAATCAATTTACACATTCGCGGTGGAGATAGCATTTTGGATTTTTGCCATAGACACTATAATACCAAAAGGTCTCAACACGGAATGGGATCTCAAAGTATTTTTGTAATACGTTAATGTTTTATAATCATTATTTCCTTCCCCCCCCTTTCCCATTTCCCTCCCCCCTTTCCCATTTCCCTCCCCCTCCCTTTCCTCCCTCCTCCTCCACCCTTCTCTCCCCTCCCCACCCCCCACCTAAACCCATCTGCCCCCCCCCCCCTTCCCTTCTCTCTGTCTCGTTTTTTATCTGATTTAGTTTTGGTTCTTATATTATGATTCAATTTAATCAAGTTATCAGGATTAATTATATAACTTTTATAATGAAAATATGATCATACTATATTAATCATTTATATCTATCAACTAATATCATTGTAAATCATTTTTGAACAATCCATTGTTTCATTATGGTTGCCACATTTAAGCCTATATTACAGCTTGAATTCTAGACTCTGATGGGTATCGCAGAATATAGATAACATAGCTAAACCTATGTTTACACTATAAATATTTATATATAAAGAATTATAGTGTTAATCAATTATACTAATAAATTTATATTTATATAAATAAAGACATACAATACAATACTAAGTAACCATTCAATTTACAAATCACCATTTAAACAATGTTTATGACCATATGTTGTTATATACCACTATGGGCAACTATTTGGTGATACATAATTGATTTTCTATATGCGATTTTCTAAATGCAATGCATATGTATTTTTATGCAATTAAGGTGACATGATCCAACAATGTCTTGCTGTATACTGATTATGAACTCTATCACGCTGGGTAGATTCTAAGTTTCCAATGCAATCCTATTATGCACTTAATTCATCAGGTGTATTCCATCTGCTTCATTAGTCTGTGTGAGGGTTTAAATAGTCCCCTCCCATGACTTACCTTATACTCCCTGAGAAAGGGCAGTGCATGCCCGAAACATGTGGGAGGAGGTAGCTCTATTTTTGTTTGTCCTGAGTGTTCATTTTTAATGTGATTAGAATAAACTTCAGTTTTATTTTTTCCTGGTGAGTCCCTGTTTTTTGAGAGGCAGCGGCATCGATCATTTCTATTTCTTTAAAAAAACATATTCGTCTGGCCAGTACAAACAAACTTTTTAAATTTTTACCAGTTACAGGGCTACTTTATCATTGTAACGCGTAGCTCACCACAAACGAAGCGCGACAGCGGTGCTGAGGTTGGGGATTGGATAACGCCGACCCACAGCCACGCGAGCGCGCCTAGGATGTAGAGTAGTCATTCAAGCCTGGTCAGGGTTATAGATTGGAGATTGGTTAAGGTACTTGCCAAGTCCAGGAGCGGAGAGTTTCGGATCGTCGTAGTTCTTAGCCAGGTTCAGGATTGGAGAGTATCGGATAGTCGGGGTACGTAGCCAGGTTCAGGATAGGAGAATGTCGGATCCTTGGAGTACTTAGCCAAGGTCAGGACTGGAGACAGGAGAATAGTCGTACAAGCCGGATCAGGAGTGGAGAGAAGCGGAGTCCAAGGAGCTAGCAGGGTTCAGGCAACAAGAGGTTAATCAGCATACAAGGCAAGGCAAGACAAGGTTTCAGGAACAAGGATGTTGAAAGGCACGGCGTCACAATGACTATGCTCAGCAATGAATGATTGTAGACTGAGGGTATAAATAGGAGGAGCCTCCAATAGCCAGCCAAGGAGGAACCAGGAAGTGAGAGTCGATTGGCTGCTGGTGCACACAGTTGTGCCCTATGATGTAGCCTAATCGGGGTTGAGGGTGGAACTGCTTGCGAGCGTCACGGAGGCCAGGGGGTGGAGTTTAGAGCACGCATCACTCCCACGCCGATTCCTGGGACAAGAGGGAGCGGGACCAGTCGCGCGCCAACCTGCGCATGTCACGGAAGACAGGGGGTGGAGACTGAGTCGCGTGTCAGCAGGGAGGCTGGACGAACGTCCACATCATGTGACAGCGATGGGGGCGGGACCCGAATACCCGCGGGCGGTTGAACAGAGTGCACAAGGTCCGCGCGCGTGCGTACTGGGACCATGAAACCGCGCATCCTGGGTATCCGTCACGGAAGGCTTGTTGGGGTGAGGAGACGGTCTGTGACCACCAGGATGGCGAATCCACGCAATCATATGTCCATTCTTTTTCGTTCTCTTCTTCTATAGATTCTCTCTCTTAGAGCTGCAATTACTGGCAAAATGTCTTTTTACAATTATAACACTTTCTGTCCCTTCCAAAAAATATACACAGTCTCTACTTGCATCCCAATTTCTGCATATAAACCTTTCATAAAAATAACCCTCATTACCTACTTCCTCAACACCATCATATGCCTTGATTATCTATCGGCAAATTCACTTGCTATTTCTTTCCTATTCACTTTCTATTTCACTTGTTATTATATTAATTTCTGTCCTGGCAATGGTTAAAATAAATGCAGCGGGACCCTCCTGTCCCTCAACAGAATTATTTTGGCCCATATTAACGTAAGGTATGTTTCCCTGTGGGATCCAAAAATACACGAGACGGCGCTCCCTGAGCTTCTCAATCCCACAGAAAAAGACCCCTCTTTCATTTAAACATATGCGCAAATAGTTGATAATAGTACAAACAGTGCCATTCACTGGCCAACAAAATATATTTTTATTGTCTCTTTTTGTTCTCTGTATTCATTCTTTATTATTTTTGTCTGCAGACATACAACATTTTGAGAATTTTGGTTTCTCATTATTCTCCTGCTACAATAATAAAATGTAATTGATAAAGTACAATTCAGCGTTACAATAATCAAATGTAATTGATAATGTACAATTCAGCGTTACAATAATCAAATTTAATTGATAATGTACAATTCTCCAGATACAATAATCAAATTTAATTGATAATGTACAATTCTCCTGATACACTAATCAGCGCAAGCTGATTACGTACAACTCTTATGGCATTTTATTGATCTGAAAAGTGTAAATATGCAGTTAAGGACATGTCACAAGACTGTTCCCCAATCATATTTTCTCATCATAACTATACCAAAGAAAAAACTTGAATTACTTCAGCGGGTCCAACCGAGTCCTGATAAACCTTGTACTTTTATAACATGGATACAGAGAGATACAAATAAAACCTTTTTAAACAGATATCCATGAATGAACTCACTTGGTATGTTAATGACAAAACAGAGCAAATATACAATCAGTGACCCGTCCTGTTCAGACAACAAAAGATAAATCACAACCCAGGACGGTCTGAAGACAATCCCCTAAGCATACAAACACTCCTTCTCATCACCAAAACACCAAAGCTTTTAGCGGGACTCTCACTTTAGCCCCTAACAACTCTTAACAACTCTTACACTTTAAAATGAATACAGGAACAGAGAATAATAAACTCACTTGAAACTACAGGTTTTCCGTCACTCAGAGAAGACACCCTTTAAAACCAAGCTCTCTACACATCACTCAAACAATTTAATCAGGCATTTTTGTAATAGGCAGCCATTACCTTGATTCATATGAGCGCTCAGGTTTGAGTGACTGAGGAGTGGCCTGTCCAGGTGCTCTGCATCCGAGATATTTGAAATCATCATCTGCTACCAAAACTGTGAAAGCTGTAAAAATGTTACAACAAAACATTCAGTTATCAAATGAGTTTATTCAGTGTGCACACAGCGGAGACAGCTTCACAACAAAAGCCCTCTAACAGGTAATATGGTATAACATTTATACCCTAAAAACTAAAACATAGGTTCCTTTATGGGATGGCTTGCGTGTCACTAAAATTACATAATCTTGTAATACATATTGTTAGGGACAGTAGGTAAGGCCAGAAGCTGCATTTGTGTTAAACCATCCATTTTGTCTGTACTGGTTTGTTAAAATCATGTAGTCAGCCTTTTGCTGAGATACATTTTCTTATGCTGTCAGCTTTTTGCTATTTTAATCAGTAGCAATAGACTAGTTCTCGGGGAAAGGCAGCATCACCCTACATAGTTGCTAGAGAAATCAAGGGTGTTGATAACGTAGACAATGAGAAAGCTATGTATTTCAGACAGTGCCTGTCTTGGGAGAATTACGCCCCAAGATCATTCCACTAACATGTCCTGCCCCTAAATCCCGCCTCTAATCTAAGTGACGCCCAGGTTACACTTCTAACCAATACTTTCTTTTTCTGTATAAAAATCTTTACCCTATGCTTAATAAACGAGACAAAGGATTTGAAACCTTGCTTGCTTTTCGTTTCATTTCTTTCGTTTCCCGGGCTCGTACGTTTTAACAGAT